>CAEGAF010019350.1:0-17662 GCA_903067075.1 Micropoecilia bifurca | reverse complement strand
GATCGGCACCAGATGTGAAGCTCTGGAACATTCTGGACGCCTAACAGCAGCTCTAGTGGAAGATGGACTCAGCTGTTGCAAAGGCGCCGAAACCAATGGCTTCCCTGATACCTGTTATGTATTCAATTAATTCAAAGACGAAAGGAGTCGGCTGGATTATTCAGATGAACTTTAGTGAATAAATAGGATGAACAAATCATACATAATGATATACGAAAAAGTGTAGGAATTCAGCTAACAAATCTTTCTAAGAAAAAAACCCTATTAAATTCTTTCTTCTTCGTCTGTCTTCAAGTTCTTCTTCTACTAGTAATAAAGCATCATGGGATATGTAGTCCATTTGCCGACGCCAGTGGCAACACTTACGGCTAGCCCCGAAAACAATGGCATGACACCTGCCACCGGAAGTGCCACGCCGAGGTCAGCCGAAGGCTGCCGAAGTTCGTGGCACTTGTGGCACCTGTGACACCTGCCACCGGAAGTGCCGCGCCGAGGTGCGGTGTCACGATTTGAGCTCGGCCCTGCTGCATAACTACTATCATCTCCCAAATTTCAACAATCCAGTGTTTTATGTTTGGGATAATTTTGATAACAGTGGAATTTAGTTTATTGGTACTTTTTTAATGTACTGATTACACCTGAAGCTGTTAACTTTTTTCCCCAATGAGTTTTTAAAATTTTACTTTTCTCCCTTTTAAATTCTTAAAAATAAAACATTTCCAAAATTTTAACTTTATGCACTGTAAACTTCATTAATCTCAAAGAACAATTTGTCCCCTGAAACAATGTTAGTGCATTAACATTAGCACTTAACATTAGCAGTGCACTGCACTAGTGCATTAGCATTGGGCTTTTCCCTAAAATAAGCTTCTTAGCTATACATTTATTAACCATGCTTAGCACACTGAATGGAGGAAGTCGATGTAAGACAACATGCTAGTGATGCCCCACATGCCACTGGCAGCATTTAGGCTAACATTAGCATTTAGGCTAATTTTAGCTTATACACTAGTTTTAACATACTGAATGGAGTAAGTCCATGCTAGCCAACATGCTTGTGATTCTCCACATGGTATTAATATTACTTTAGCTAAACATAGCATAGATGCTAATATTTAGCATCAGAACGCTGGGTTCCAACAGACGGGCAGGCCCCGGTTAAGTTTCCTCAGAAATGTTCTAGTTCCTCTTGTTGCTGCACAGGGTGGCGACAGATCACAACATTGACAACACCACAGCTATCCTGAGAGACTGGCTCATTGTGGTGCAGAATTACTACCATTATGTGGAGTGGCGACCTGATGACGAAAACAGGTAATGTAACGTACATTGAGTGTTTTTTTTATTTTATTATTGTTAGTTTTTCTTTAACTGGGTTCATCTTTTTATGTCCCAGTACCTTTGAGGACGAAGTGGGGCCAAAACACTGGAATAATCTTCGATATGAACACGTGATGAAACTTCGGCAGGCAGCGCTGGACACTGCCCGCGAGATCTGGGCCGACTACCTCCTGGTAAGTTGGCGCCAAGTCATGGCACTCAAACATCTGCTAACTGTCAAAGTAATCTGCATTACTTTGGAAAACCTGGATTAATTGAAAGGGAGAATTTTGATTTTTCTGTGTTTCATGGACAAGGTACAGGTACAAAATAGCCCAAGTGCTTCAAACATGTTCAGCATTCATTCATTCATTTATTGTTGTAAAGGTTTTCTTTTGAAGTTAAATGCTTTTGCATTCCCTATCAAGCCAATCTTATTCAGAGCACAAGCGTAGCGGTTGATGAAATGGAGCAAATGTTTGTGCTTCCCTCTTTAAAAAAAAAAGAGAGGCTAAAATGCCCTGAACAGCTGTTTGACTCCCAGCTGCCCCGCAGTTGCTGACTGTTAATTCTCTCCGACAGACTAAGGGAAAATATGGCAAAACATAAACTAATAGCATATCCCTACAACAACACCCCGTAAGGCCTGTTTTAACCCTCTACGATGAGCAGATCCACGCAGTGCCTGTGCGCTCGCTTCCCTCTCTGTGATCAAACCACGTCGCCGATGAGTCATCCGCCAGGGAGACGGAGAAGGGAGGGGAGGGGAGGGGAGGCTTTCTCTGCAGGCGCGCACACGTTGATGAGTAATTGTATGTAAATATTTAGCCGCTCTCTTCCCTCTGTAGATGTCCGACTGTGACAACCTGCTCACCGACAGAGATGTGTTGTGGAAGCTGATGAGGGAAAACAAGACCATTGTCGCCCCCATGCTGGAGTCCAGAGCCGCTTACTCCAACTTCTGGTGCGGGATGACTTCGCAGGTAAGCAAGGGTTTTCATCTGTTTCAGTAAATATTTGTTGCATATAGAAGATTCCTTGGTGTAAATATTTTTATTTATGTAATAGAAGTTGAAGAAGAAAAAATGTTCTTAGAGTTCCTGTTCAGCTGCTGCTCAAATGTTACACTGGGATATTTTTCTCTGCAATGTGACACTCTCACCCATCACGTCGTCGTTCTTGAACCACTGCACACAGAGAGCCAACATACTGTAAAGATTATGTATCCGAGAGCCTCAAAGCCTCCGCAGATGGCAGATGAGATTTATGTTTCCTTTTTATGTGCCTGAAAACCTTCAGAGGAGAAGAAAGAGAACAGAGCAGCAAATGAGACAGAGACCAAACCCATCGCAGATGTTCCAATTTGTGGGTTTTGTGGAGCATTGTTCCTGGGTCAAACTGCTGAGTCAAACTCAGCTGCGTGTTTGTCCAGATTGTTTCCAGAATCCTTTTTAGAAAAGTCAAATTTTTTTAAAAAGTGATTTTAATTGTAAATCTAAACCCTTTAAAATGCATTTTAAAGTGGGAATATGATTGAATACATATGGTTCTGGTAAAAAATTTAGGTTTGCTTATTGTGGGCATGTTGGTGTTTATGATTTATTGAACAGGAGACTTTAGTCTAACTCTTCAATGGGGGCAGACGGTTATGTAATTTCCAGACACGTAATGCAGTTAGAAAGCACAAATACCTGCAGCTGTTGTGAAAATTAAAGTTGATAGAAATTTGACGTCATGTTGTAGCTGTGTTTGACGCCTCTGTCTGTTTATGAAGAAAAGGAAACAACACTGGATTCTCAGCACTGGAGAATTCTGACTGTGTGGATTTGATGCCTAAAAGCTGCAGGATAAAAGCTTTAAAGGTCTGGAACTGGGTTCAATAAATCCTTAAAAAACATTGACAATGATGTTTTTAAGTAATTAAATGGTTCTTCAGATAAAAACTTATTTATGATGATTTTTTTTATCAAGCATGGCTTTTGTTTTGGGGCATTAGTGAATAATGGGAAACATTTTACTGCATGACATATGAAAGAGAAATAAAGTCCTCATTATTTTGATAGCAAAAAAGAAAACATCATTGAGGATTGTTTTACATACATTCATAAGGAATATTATTTTTGTGGAAGAGGAAGAAAAAACAGAAAATGAATCACTGTTTCTTTAAGGTTTGGTTCCACGTCATGCTAAATTAATGAGTAATTAAGATAGCTGATTTATTTCTCAGGTGTACTGAATTTTTTTGCTCCGTTCAGCTCAAAGGAAGCTTAATGATATTAGAAAATTATTCAGCGGTTGTGCAGATAGCCCACATCCTCATTATGTTCCATTAAGTAGTATCTTCAGGGTTTGTCCACGCTAGCTTTAGTAAAAACTCCAGCTGGTTCTGCTCATTAAAATAAGTTACTTAAGCGAAAGCTCTGTGACATGTGTTTTCTTGAATAAGCAAACACTTTTGCATAATTTAGATCTCTCAAACTCATTTTACCTATGGTGTAAGTTTTTTAGTTTGTTTTTTGTTGGGAAAATAAGTATTGGAGACACTGCAGATTTTTCAAACTTTCCTCTTATGATCTGTAATTTTCAATCTACGTACACTTCAACTGTGAGACAGACTAAAAAAATACACAAAATCTGATAAAAACAATTTAGGAGTGCACTGATTTATCAGACAGCTGATTTATCGGTGCCGATTTATTTAATTTTTGGAGATTGGTTATCAGCCAATTTTTACACATGAAGCAGATTTTATCCACCGACCTTATCTAACTCGGCAAAGGTCTAAGAATCAACCTCTGTCCTCTTTTGTTCTCTAGTGAGAAAGGTTTGACTCACAGACCGACCCACCAAGTTGTGTCTTTACAATTCACGATAGTCACCCCACTGTTGCCAACTCCACAACCTTCTTACTATATTGAGCAACATTTCAGTCAAAAAAATTGGTGTTGGCCAAAATTGGAATCGGCAGGTTAAGCTTTTTAAAAGTTCAGTGATCGGCCAGAAAACGCAATCGGTGAACCTCTAATTTTTTTAAATAATCTGCATTTTATTGCATGAAATAAGTATTTGATCACCTACCAACCTTCAGTAAACACTTCCTGTCCTCCATTTGGTGCCTGTATTAAACACATCTGATCTGTCCACACATTCAATCAATTGGACTCTAACATCCAACATGGACAAGACCGAAGCGCTTTCTAAGGACACCAAGGACACCATCAGAATGGGCTGCTGGACAAAAGTCAATCAGTTTGGTGAACCTGAGTGAAACAGTTTGAGTGAAACTGATGGAGGAAACCTTTGGATGAAGGTTAGACTCCCTCAGTCTGGCTCCAGGCAAATTCAAGCCTTGTGGAGCATCAATGATCATGAAAGGTGTAGAGGATAAGGACAGAACTGCATGGGAGGACCTGGTCAATGACCTGTGGAGGGCTGGGTTCACGGTCTCAAAGGTTTCCATAGCAACACACTACGCCGTCATGGATTAAATCCTTCAGGGTGCACGTGTCCAGCAACGTCCATCTGAGGTTTGCCAATGACCATCTGGATGATCCATTGGAGACGTGGGAGAAGGTCAGGAGGTCAGACGAGACCAAATTAGAACATTTTGACACAAACTCCATTCTGCATTTTTGGAGAAGGAAGGAGAAGGATGAGCATAATCCCAAGAAAAGCGTCCCAGTTTTGATGCCTGCCCTTAAATGTGAAAGTTTGGGCGACAGCCTCCTTCCCTCAGTGAAGGCATTGAAGATGGGTTGTGGCTCGGTCGTCTGGAGGGGCCTAGCCAGTCTCTAAACCCAGACTGTATAGAAAATCTATGAATGGAGCTGAAAATCAACCAATGAAGAGCTGTGTGGAGGAAAAGGGCTAAAATCCCTGCTGCCATGGAAACCTGGTCAAGATTTCTGTCTCAGAATATTTTGTTTTATTATAAATATTGAAGTCTAGAACTGGGAGTGGGAGCTTGTTGGAGTAGGTATGGTACATAAAACGTTGATTTAATTTAAACATTTAATTTCCTTCTGGAATTAATAAAGTATTTTTAATCCAAATAAATTTTTTCAGTTGATGCATTGCTTTTTTTGACAATTATTCCCTCTGTTTTCGGATAACTGTGCAGCTGCAAGGATTTCTGCTCTCACTTTTTTGAGTTATGGACAGTTGCTCTGCGCTGCCATGGTAACAAGGAGGCTGAAAAGGAGGCTCTTCATGGATGCAGAGCAAGACCAAAGAGTGGAGAAGGAGGGAGGATCATATTCCAGACTAACATCCGCCTGACTTTCTAACCACACAATCAGACGGCATTAAAAAGGAGCGGCAATAGCATATGAGGTGGATTAGCAGTGTTTGCCAACAACTGTCATCCTGGACAAGTCGCTGTTTAATATCATCTCTCCTGCCTGGCTATTTAGCATGAGTCAGTCTCACAGCAACAGTCCTCAGTCAGAGGCTTTTTCAGATTTATTGCAAGACTGACTGCTAATGGAGATCCGTCCTGGCCACAGCATCTCTGTTCTATTTGAGGATGTTGTTTGAGTCACAGCATCATTTAATTTTCCTTTGGGATAAATTAAGAATTTCTTAATTGAATAGATTTTTTTTCTGTTGTATTAAATTCTTATTTCATTCAATAAAATGCTAATTAAATAAAATAAAAAAATCATACAGTGTGATTTCCAGGAATGGAAATGACAGATGTCTCTATTATGTGTAAGTTGGGAAACTTAAATCAAATACTTATTTTCCCTACTTTTACATTTACATACAACCTATCCAGCTGAAGCTGCAGATTTTATTTTAAATTTTGAATTCCATTTTTTTGCATTATTACTGTAAGGTCACACCCACCTGCCTTTTTTGTACGTTTTCAGTTGTCACCAGATTCCTTTCATTGAATCCAAACCATGTTGTTTCTCAGGGTTACTACAAGCGCACCCCGGCCTACATGCCCATCCGCCGCCGGGAGCGCCGCGGCTGCTTCGCCGTGCCGATGGTCCACTCCACCTACCTGGTGGATCTGAGGAAAGAAGCCTCCAGTCAGCTGGCTTTCTACCCGCCACACCCCGAGTACAGCTGGGCGCTGGACGACGTCATTATCTTCGCTTACTCTGCTCGCATGGCAGGTGGGGAGGAAAAATGCAGCTGAGTTTGCCTGGTCCTGTTTTTGATCCGCCCGCACATGTTGCATCGTTTGTCTTCTTTCCACTCCCTCCCCTCCTCAGACGTGCAGATGTACCTGTGCAACAGAGACACCTACGGGTATTTCCCGGTGCCCATGCGTTCCCATGCTTCTATGCAGGATGAGATAGAAAGCTTTCTGCACACTCACCTTGAGATCATGGGTGAGTTAAAGAATTTTTTTTTTTTTGTTGAATTGTTTTTTTGGTAAAGGTCGACTGTCTAACACTGATTAGTACCACAGGGAAAGATGTATTAAAGGAAAGACTTAAAATAAATGTATTTTTGGATTGCAGTAGTAGAGAAACATAGAAACTCAACATCTAATTGTAATTTTGCATCAAATTAACTGGTGGGACCCAAATTATTTTAATTAAATGCAACTGAAGTGTTTTTGTTTTAAGTTGACCGGAGTTTCTCTGAATTTTTAGTCATTAGTAATCCAAGATTTTTGTTTCACCTCATCAAGATTATTCTATTTTTATTCCCCTCAGGAAACTTTCCTTGCATCAAGGTGAGAAAAATTTAAAATACCACTAAGCTGGACAGGGACCCACATTTATCTTTGTGTCACACACAAGTCCCGGTCAAAAACAGCCAATCAGAGCCAGGAGGAAGGTCTTAGTGCTGTTAATCATGTCTGTATACCTGCTGCTTAATGGCTAATGAAACGACTTACTGTTCCAGGAAAAGTGAGCATTCCTGGCAGATTTAGCTAACAGGAAGAAGTTGTAGCAACGTGCAAGGCTGGAGGGGATAAGATGAGCTGCACGTACACAAAGTTGATTGATAGCGCTACGACCCCCCTCCTGGCTCTGATTGGTTGTTTCTAGTTGGCACTGAGAGAAGGCAGAGGAGCTGCATTTATTCCACAGATTATCTTTCATGACATGGTGACATTTTTTACAAATATGTAAAAATACATTTTTATAAAAGTTACATACTGCAGCTTTAAAGCAACACCAAATGATTCATCTGATAAATGAAAACTTGTGTGAAAAAATGAAGAATACAACAGAGAAGCGAGAGACACTAATCCTGCAGCTGCTATGCGTTTCTTCTCCAATGCAACTAAACCAAATGGCTAAATTACCGCCTTAGCAGAGTCCGGCTGATGGTCCAATTACAGGAAGCAGGCGACTTGCAGTAGATATTTATTTAAGGGTGCATTCACACCAGCCCTGTTAAGTCCACTTTAATCAAACTCTAGTTTCTTTGACCAAAAAGTCTGGTTTGTTTGAGGTGTGAATGTGTAATCGAGCTCTGATGCTGACCAAAATGTTAACTCTGGTCCGTCTACAAACCAAGGTCTCGGTTCAGTTGAAGTGGATCAGTTTGAGTTTTAGGTCTCAGATTTAAAGATGTGGTGCAAAGAGTAACCATCAAAGTCTGTTGGGATGCTAATAGTGTTTTAAGTCATTTTTCAGGCATCAGTAACATGCATTCACATAAAACTGGCACAAAAAGTACAGCACATATGCAGAGGGATTATTTCAAAGCTCTTAGATTTTTAATTTATAGCTCCTGCTGTCTTCAGTGTTGAGATGCAAACCGACTGAAAGGAGCTAACAAGTAACCTGGAGGCTTTCACATCGAGGAATCAGTCCGAAGTCAGATCACAGATCTATGAACATTCAGGAGGAGTTGAACCTCTACCGCTCCAATCTACTGTACACTTTCTGACTTATTCAAATATGTTACACCAGGGCCACTCAACAAAGCCCTTCACTTTCAGTCATCTGTTTCTAGCGGCTAAAAACGGCTTAGTTGTATTTTCTTAATGACTTTACCTCAACGCCACAGAAAGCTTCTCCAAATATATATTGCTGATATAAAGTGCTTGACTGCATGGTGCTTATTTAATTGTCTAATATTTATGGCAGTTCAAGCAGTTTTTGCAGTATCGATCGCGTGTGCAATATGACTGCAAGAACCGAGTGTTATTTATTGCACAGCCCTATTTATTAGTGATTTTTAAAAATACTATGACATGTGCTATATTCAGTTTGCGCTATTTGCAAAACGTTACTACCGTAGAGGGTTTATGGTTGTGGTGAGAACTTTACCTACAGAACAGATACGCGCATAATTGTTTACGTCACTGGAGAATTTCGGTATTTTTTTAATTTTACTGACTTGTTTCGATGGTTTGGAAATAACATTAACATTTCAGAGCGGCTCAGGCAGAGTCCTGACTTTAATCACTTTGTGTGGAGGGAGATGAAGAACATCAAAGACTTTGAGCTCTTTGCCAACAATAACTCAATAAAATATGAGAGGAAAGAGGCAAAAAGCTGTTCAGCAACTACTGGAAGGTTTTGATTGCTGTAGAGCCTAAAAAATACTTTCTATTGATTATTTAAACTTGCATTATTACACCATTATCTATATTTCACTAGGTGAGTGCAACTGAATTCCCTCTACTGATAAAGTTACGGCTCTAATTTCACATTTTTTCCTCTATTTTTACTTGTATAACTTATGATTTCACGCTCTTCATTTTGTGTTTTTTGTAAACTTCTCTTCTTTTTTTTCTTCTCCTTTCCTTCAACAGTGAATAATCCTCCATTGGAGCCCTCCAGCTTCCTGTCTCTTCCTCCCAAGCATCCAAACAAGATGGGCTTTGATGAGGTATACTCACACTCCACCTCCTACGGTCAGGAATACACATTAGCCAAGCATACGTGTGTGTGTGTGTGTGTGTGTGTGTGTGTGTGTGTGTGTGTGTGTGTGTGTGTGTGTGTGTGTGTTTGTTTGTTTGAGCGTCTGCTTTCGTTTGTGCGCAGGTCTTCATGATAAATCTGGTCCGTCGAGTCGACCGCCGTGAGCGAATGCTGAGAACTTTGTACGAGCAGGAGATCAGCTGTAAGGTCGTTGCTGCTGTGGATGGCAAGTATGTTTCCTCGTCGTCTTCCTCTCCTCCTTCCTGTCGCCTTTTCCTTTTTAGCGCCTCTGGATCGTGTGCGCTCGCCTCCCACAGAGCACCGAAACTGACATAAACAATCAGGTGAACAGTAGCTGTTTATTCTGCTGGAGGTGGCTTTACATGCTTTCATCTGTCTAAATACAGCCGAAGCCTAAGATCCAAATATTTACAAACTCAATCTAAATCTTTTTTTCTTTTTCTTTTTTTTTCAGACTGAACTATTCATGTTTTACAACAGTTAGGATTACTGTTATTTCTGTTTGCTAAATGCTTAATTTTTTATTAAAGATTTTCACACGGTGACTTTAAACCGTTTGGGAAAGCTGATGTCATGGCTTCCTGAGCTTCTGATAGGTTCAGGTGAACTGAGGCAGCACCTCAACACATTGCTTCCCTGTGTGACATTGTGAAAAATTCAAAGAAATCAAACAAGAACATGGATGATATTTGCTTTTCTACTTCAACTGTAATAATGCCCTTTCAGCTAAATGTTGTTCTTTTGTTACTGTTTCATATTTTTACTTCCTTCCTTTCCATCCTGTCACCTGTGGTTCCTCCCTTCCTTTCTTTATAGGGTGGATGGTGGCTGAGAAGGTAGATGTTTGTCCTGTAACCTCTGTCCTTACTTTCTTCCTTCTTTCTATCAATCCTCTTTTTCATAGTGAACATTTGGATTTTATATGTTTTTAAACACACCTAAAAATTTTTTAGAAAAAGTTAGGAAAGCTTGAGTCGCAAGTATTGGGAGATTTTTACTCCATAAACAGAAGATGTTATGAAAACCTTTATTCTGAAACTAAAATGCCCCCTAATAATCACTGCAATGACATAAAACTGCACCAACACCTTAGAGATACTTAGTCTGTAGAAATGTGAACATAAGCTTTGCTATAGACGACATATTGATTGAACTCTAAAGGTCGTTGGGTGTAATTAGTTCAGCTTTATGCTCTTCCAGATGAGCGGCTGGTTAATGCTCCGCTCTTTTTCCTGCTCCATAAGCATGTGGGCTGAACTTTATGATCTGGCTCACACTCAGTTGATTGGGTCCAACGTCGCTAGAATGAGGGTCAGCTGTCCACCAAGCGGGTCCCCGGAGTCCAAGCTTAACCTCTGAGGAACCTCATCAGTCGTCCTGGAAACCGTCCAGCCGTCTGATGCCCTAAAATACAAAAGCCTGACGAATGCAGCACCGTTTTGGGAATAAACAAAAGTTGCGTTAAGATCATTTATAGAAGATGAAAACTCCAGTGTAACATATTTTATAAAGTTTGTTTGTGTCTTTGCAGGTCAGTTATTATTTTTCTCCTGTCATGTAGCTTATAGATTTAATCCCTCATCTGTTTATATTTAATCCCATCTCTTTCTGCCAGAGCTCTCAATACGTCTGATATAGATTCCATGGAGATTAAGATGTTGCCAGGATACAAAGACCCGTATCACGGTCGACCCCTCACCAAGGGAGAGCTGGGTTGTTTCCTCTCTCATTACAACATCTGGAAGGAGGTGAGACACTTGAACACACCAGAGGCCTTCGGTTCCCCCTGCACAAGGCCGATAACAGATTGTGTTATCGGCCTTGCTTGCACACAACACACTCGGTCGTGACATTTGTAGCTTAAGTTCTCTGCAGAGTCCGGCTGCTGTCGGGTCATTTGTGCAAGTCCTAAAACTGCATTAAAACATTTATTTTTTGTTTTTTTTTTGTTTTACTGAAATAAATCGCTTTTCAAAATTTACAAAAATAAAACCATGAAATACAGCAGTGTGTACATAATGAATCTATAAATTCTGTAGTAATATTTGTTGAGATGCACCTTTTTAAAGCAGCAGCGGTTTCACAAATCTAATTTCTTTTAAAAGAAAATTGTTTATTCCGGTTTAATTGAACGAAATAAAACGGGAGCCAAGTTTGAATCACTTTTGTTGTGTTTTGTCTTTTTCGCAGCTCAAAGATAAAAAAAAAAGAGGCACCGTAAAATGTTGTTTGCTTCATTAAATGCCCTATTAAATAGCCATTGGGCTTGTTACTGCACCACTATGGGTTTATGGTTCAGAAAGTCGGCTCCCGCTGCCTCGGCTGAATCCTTTGTGTCCCTCTGAACCCGTTCAGATCGCGGAGCGCGGCCTCCAGACGACCCTGGTGCTGGAGGACGACCTCCGCTTCGAGGTGTTCTTCAAACGCCGGCTCCAGGCCCTGCTGCAGGAAGTGACCACACACAAACTGGACTGGGATCTTATGTGAGTAAATAGACATAACCCAGATTAAACCCAAAATAATCCCTCCTGTCAAACATGACGCCTCTCTGCCAGACATTCAGTTGGTTTGGAAATGCTCTGCTTTAGCGTTTTGCTAGCGAGCGCAGACGCTGAGCATCAGCTCAGAAAAACAAACAAAACAGAAAGTTGCAGCGTTTATTTGACTATCAGATTTTAACAGAAAGGCAGTTCAAAGTGCATTACACCAAAGAAATGTGATGCAGTGGCAAATTATGGAACAAGCAATAAACATTAATGTTTGCCAAATGCCATCGTCAAGACCGTAAAGCAACTGCGCCTCAAATATATGGATTAATGTCCCAGTTGTAATTAATCAAAGCCTGGTGGGGGTTTTAGGCTTGATTTACAGGTTATCAGTTTTCTTGCTGTTTTGCTGTTTTTTGGAAGTTTCTTCCATATTGAAAACCGAATGCTTTGCCTCTCCATGTTGATGGAGTTTAAGTGCATTCACAATGTTTAATCTGATATTTTAACAGCCATTAGTTTCGACATTCTTTGTTCGACTGTAATGATATGGATGTGATATTTTTAAACATACGCATAAGACTGTGGTGGCCATGGAAAAGATGAATTAAAAGATTTAAAAAATAATTGAAAACTATTCAAATGAATGTTAACTCAGTTGGGTGGGAAAAAAATCACATTAGGAAAAAAAAAAGTTTTACATTTGCACCATTCCTTTTATGCATTTATCTGAAGTTTAAAATGTACGTCGTCTGAGCAGGACAGTAAAAGAGGTTAATAAAATCCCTGTAGCTCAACGTTGAATAATAATGTTTCCATATGAGCCGTTACATCTGCTCTTTGTGCTAACCTGGAATAAACCTACAGTGACACTGTATTTGACAGGGTGACATGTCGCTGACATAAACATGACATAACATCTGTAACGAACATGAAGGAGTCTTTATGAATGTTTATGCCTGTTGTCATGAAGTGTCGTTCGGTGAATAATGACTCTTTTTATGCAAAGTTGCTTTAAAATTTACATTAAAAGTCAATTAAAAGTGCCAACTTTGTGCTTTAAATTAAAATTGCCATTATTAAATTGGTTTTATTTGCATTATTTGCACTTTAATGCAAAGTTGGCAAAAGTGTTCAGGTTTTTTTCTTTTTTTTCAATTAGAAAACTAATAGTGAGAAAAACATGAGGTTTCTGTGTATTTTATGTTTTGGTGGTTTTTTCTAAATCTAAAAGTTTTGTATGAACTATTGTTTCACAAGGTGAAACAAACAAAAAACAACTTTTTCACTCTGTTTTAATTGGTAATCTGACAAATGGCTGCTCAGATACATCGGACGCAAGCGGATGCAGGTGGACCACCCGGAGAAGTCCGTCCCGAACGTCCACAACCTGGTGGAGGCCGACTACTCCTACTGGACGCTGGGCTACATGCTGTCTCTGCAGGGAGCCCAGAAGCTCCTCATGGCCGAGCCTCTGAGCAAGATGCTCCCCGTCGACGAGTTCCTCCCGGTCATGTACGACAAGCACCCCATGTGAGTCCAACCCGCGTTTTCTCTGTCGTCCTCCGTGGCGGCGCTCTTCTTTCACACGACCCCCCCCCCCTCCCCCGTTTTCCGCCCCGCCAGCTCCGAGTACATGGCTCCGTTCGAGCGGCGGGACCTGCGGGCGTTTTCCGCCGAGCCGCTGCTGGTCTACCCGACCCACTACACGGGGGACGCGGGCTACATCAGCGACACGGAGACGTCGGTGGTGTGGGACAACGAGACCGTCAAGACGGACTGGGACCGGGCCAGGTCGAGGAAGACGCAGGAGCAGGGCGAGCTGAGCTTCGAGGCGCAGAACTCGGACGTGCTGCAGTCCGAGCTGGAGAACGTGAGCGCGCGGGACGAGCTGTGAAGAGGACGACGGAGGAGGAAAGGGAGAAGTCGAGCTCCGACGCACGGAGATGAGGGAGACTGAAAGAAGCTGTGATGCAGAGAACAGAGGAGAGTATGGAGGGAACATGGTCAAAAACAGCCTGAGAGGCAGAGCTGATGGAGGCTTAGTTCACCAGGAAAAAAAACAGTTTCCTTATAGATTTCTCGCTCCACTAATGGATCTTTCTCCTGAGAGATTAGATGTCGAGTTAACTCTTGAAGAGTCTACTAACGCCTTTTGGTTTATTTATTGCCGTCGATACAAATGTCTTGCTTTAAGTGTGATCCAGTTATTTACATTTTTTTTTTGTACATCAACTTTTTTGAAACTAATGCAAACGTTCACTTAGACTTTCTGTGCATCTGAAAAGAAAACAAGAATGCGTCTATGCAAGTGGATTAATCGATTATTGGATTAATCGTCTAAATTTGGCAATCGATTAGTCAGTAAAGAGAGTACACTGACTCAAAAAAAAGCCTCTTGTTGAAAGAACATGTTTGGGCAGTAATGAACTGTAGAACAGAATATACATTTTGCCTTTAAGATGAAAAGAAAAACACTTTTTCAGTAAATATGTTCTGTGCAAAACTCCTGAAATGGCATTTTTAGCTTTGCCTGCTGTTTGCAACCTTACCTTATTATTGCTAATATGGGAGTGTATTTTGGGTTAAAATAAATAATTGGATCACATTTTATTTTGCATGGACTGACTCTGCAGCTTCTCGGGTGTTTATGTTTGTGAGCTCCTACATGTCCACAATCTGTGGCCTTTTAAACCAAAAAATGTTGGGGGTTTTTATACTTTTTTTATTTTAGGTTTAATACAGATGATGAAAGCAATAAAAAGACAGTTGTAGTTGAAGAAATCGGTTCAATTGTTCCTGCTTTCTGTTTTGGATGTATCTTGTTATGCCTGACACCAACGTTTCTCTAAGTGTCTCTTATCATCTTGTTCAAGGCAAATCTCAGACGTTTCTTTTGTTTTTAATGATGAATGTATCCGAGTCTCTTCTTGCCAAAGAAACGTTTCCACATTTGGACAGCAGCAGATTTGATTGTCTCTGTGTGTTTTTTTGTTTCGTTATTTTTTTCTGCTCTTGACCTTTTGCAGGATTTATTAACAAACCAGCAGCTTGTGTTGCGTGTTTGTTTAAATTTACAAATATAGATTTTTATTTAAAAAAACAAAGTCTCAGCTTTGTTTTTGCATGTCTTTCTTGCTAAAGGTTGGCTTTTTGTAGAAGCATTCAAAGCCCTTTAAAACATTGTGTCAACAACTGCAAAGTTCAATTTATTTTATTAGGATTTAATGCGGCTGAGACACAAAGCAGAGCATAATTAAGAAGTTTTACCAAGTGTTTTTTCTATTTTTTTTCTTACAAATAAATGTCTGAACCGTGTTTATAAAAAGTTTTCATACTTTTACATGACCAATAAAATGTGCCTTTCTGTTTTTTTAACAAAAAGTGAAAAACTGATTTCTACAAAATGTGCAACTTAAAATAAGCGACAGCATCAATATTCACCCTCTTTACAGTGACTGACCTAATTCGACAGAGGTCCAGTCAACTGCTGCTGGCAGTCTCACGAGTTGATAACAGATAACTTAAGTGCAGCAAACGTGTCTCCAGATTGTAGCGTAAAGTAAAAAAACTAAACTAAATGTACGCAGGTGGAGATTGTCGTTGATCCAGGACATAATTATCCTAAGTGGTTGAGTAGAAAGCTGAACCACTCAGCTTTGTTCCTTGTGCACTGAAAGCCATAAACGTACAGCCAGAGTTTCACTGGAAAAGGTCAATAACATGCTTTGAAGTTTGTGGGAGAAAACACCTAAGCATTCGATAGGATAGCAATACTTTTGCAAGACACTTTAAATCAAACCGAAAAGAAAAAGAAAATGCCCGAGCGCCAACTGAAGCTCCTGGACTTAAAACATCTGGACTGAATCTTTTGGCAATTGGGTTTTTTGTTTCAGCCAAAGTCGAGCCACAGTGCAGCTCAGACTTCTTTTAATTACCACTTCCTGGTGTTTGCCCTCTCCGTAATTACATAATGGTCAGTTTGGATTACAACAGGCCACAATTACTTATCCTCATTCTGTGTTTCTGTTCTCATTCGTTATTCATTGTTGACCTGTGACGCTCGCGCTTTGTGTTTTGCCTGCTGTACAGATTAAAAAGGAGAGAAAAAAAAGTTTCCTACTTAATTCAGGAGCAAGAAAGACTGATATATATATATATATATATATATATATATATATATATATATAAAAATTAGTCTGAGAAGTAATGTCTTTATTAAGTGTTGGAGAAACGAGTACACCACTGTGCATTATCTCTGTAATGATTCAAGTCGCTATCACCCTTCATGCAGTAATTGCATTTCTTCTCAGCTGAACAGTGGGGTGTTTGCTCTGGTGTAAAGTTAAAGCTTGCAGTTTGCATTTGATTGGCTGTATTAAAAACACAGACCCCCGCTGTTGAAAATCAAACATCACTAACCCAGTCCTGCTTTCCGTTCTTTTTTTTTAAAGATCTTTTCTGAATGAGTGCGATGCTTTATTTTCTCTTTTTTAATTCAAATAACATTTTTTTGTTTGATTTTTTTAGACTCCAGGGTATATTTGCATGTATACAATGCTCTCTGCCACTGTTTACTGGACCCCTCCCTCTAAACACCAGAATGTCTCTAATGGTGGAAAAAAAGGGAATAGAGCCTTTCTGACAGAATGATGTGGGCTGAAAAATCCCCCCAAAAGTCAAAACAACCTGCCCTGGTCTGCAGAAAATCTAGAGTAGATGAGAAACTTTGACATCTGCCTGTCTGGAAAGGATTGCAAACAGTTTTGGGAACATACTGACACAAGTCCTTTGCAGTTAACAGAGAGTTTGATTTGATTGTGTTGTCAGAACTTGGCTTCTCAGTGGTCATAATGTTTTGGCCAGAACGCAAAAAGCGGGTAACCCTACAGCCTCTTCACAGGGGCGCCCAGCTAGAGGGGGCGCCAAAGTGATGATGGAGGAAATTTATTTCTCATTCATCTGTCTGTGAACATGTAAATGAATGTATCACTGCATAGTGTGATACATATTACACGATATTTCTTTTGATTCTGATCCAGTGCAAAACCTAACGTGAAACCTCGGAGGGCCGCGAGCACGTGCTGGACACGCTGCCTTTCGGTTCCCGTGTTTCGCCCTCTCGTGTCGCGTGCGGCTGACAAGTCTGAACGAGCTGCTGAAGGGAAGCCAACAGATCTGAGAAATTCCCCCTGACACATAATTTAATGTCATATTACAACTGAGCGACAGGCAGAAACGCGTTGGCACCGGTGGCGAAGCGGAGCTAACGAGCCTTGGCACGCAATTGTGCGCGCTTAGATGTTAATGTCCAGAGGCCATGTTTGTGTGCGTCTCGCCGCGGGAGTATTTCGGTGCGCGTGACGTTTGTGACTCAAAATGAAAATCCTATTAGATCTCTAGCTCTCCCCCACCTCTATATTTACCTCCCTCTCTCTCTCTCTCTCTCTCTCTCTCTCAGATTAACCTGGGTGTTTACAGTGTTTGGCTGCCTCTGTGGATCAGTAAGCGTGTTTTCCAGGGGTTCACTACAAACCAGCATCAAACCGCGGCGACTTTCTTTCTCGGCTCATTTCCTCGCCTCTCTGCCGCACGCTGGCTTTTAAATCACCCTGATAGCCGGACCCAAAGGACTCGGTGTTGTGCTTTAAAGGTTTAATGCGCAGACACTTCTGTGAAGGAGGAGGAGGAGGAGGGGGGTGAGGTTGAAACAGGGTCATTGGTCTCACTTCGACGCTTGTTTCAAACCTCTCCGACTCCATTTTACATTTTCCCACAGTGTTTCTACCCCGCTGTGCGTGTCCGTCCTCGCTTTGCAATCCAATTTGTCCTCCTCTCTCCTTTATCCTTCCTCTGCTCCCCTCCCTTCTTCATTTGAAGTAATAAGATTTCTGCTGTTCAGCGGAGAGTTTTAGAAACACACACACACACACACACACACACACACACACACACACACACACACACACACACACACACACACACACACACACA
>CAEGAF010019347.1:0-36683 GCA_903067075.1 Micropoecilia bifurca | reverse complement strand
ATATATATATATATATATATATATATATAACCCCCCCACATACACACACACTCGCACTCCCCTATAGAGAACTGCCTGCGCATGTAAATGCAAACGTTTTGTGATTCTTAAAACACCTCCATTCTACCCAGAAGCCCCAGATAAATGTCATATATATATATTTGGGCCCAGTGTGTGACATCTTGTGATGATGTCTTTTTTCTTTTCTTGGTTGGGCCCACATGCGTCCAGTCACTGGGTCTCCTTAGGAGCCTATTAGTCCATTTACCTCCGAGGCTCTGAGGATCAGATTCCTCCTCTGCATGGCGCACACGTGTTAACCATACATGCGCATCATCTTCGGACATCAGCGTTAGGAGAGGAGAGACTGTGTGGGTGTGTGTGTCGGCTCAGTGAGAGTGCAGCGTCACTGATTTCCCTGCAGGAACGCACAGAAGGCGTGAGGAAGCGCAGCCGCCAGACGTGATCCCAGTCTGCTGCTTCTC
This sequence comes from Micropoecilia bifurca, assembly GCA_903067075.1. Lineage (NCBI taxonomy): Eukaryota > Metazoa > Chordata > Actinopteri > Cyprinodontiformes > Poeciliidae > Micropoecilia > Micropoecilia bifurca. The sequence continues at coordinate 36,198 of CAEGAF010019347.1, read as the reverse complement.
CTGTTGTCTGTCTGTGAGTCTCAGTGTGCAGCAGGCCACCAGGTCCAGCACCACCCCGGTTCTCTGTCTGGGGGCAGATTAATGGTAGAAAAGGGAAAACTAAGGATACACATAACTATCAATACCCACAGCTGATTGTTGTGTGCAGCTTAGTGATAGAAATCACACGTTTCTATGTGACTGGTTTCCTAGAGAAGAATATTTCAAATGTGAGGTTTTTCAAGAGTGTAGTGTCTGTATTTGTGGGGCTATAAGTTCTGTGCTGATCAGTTATGTAAAAAAAAAGTTCTTATCGTCACTTTATCGTTATCACAATAGTGTATTATATAGCAGTAGAGGTGTAACATAGCAGTATAATGCAATGTCCTGACTAGTAGTTCATGTTTGTCCTCTGTAGAGGACATTTCTAAACTTGAATATCTCCCACACCCTGCATTCTACTGAATTATTTTTTTTTGGTATCCATACAAGACATTTAGGGCTTTTCAATGATACTACATGCGAAGTGGTGGGACTTTTGTAAGTACCTTTTTCTAATTCCTAAAAATGGCATTTATCAGTAATAACACATTTTATGGCAAGAGACAAAGTAAGTGCATACAACCTTTTATTACCTTACAAAGACTGTGGAATTAAAAAAATGGTGATTGGACAATTGTTTTCCTGGTAGTCAGAAGGATATAGCATAATGTAGAAACGAATAGTATATTTTAGTATGCACCGTGTTATACTGTATACTAGTATAATATAGTGTAGCATAATGTAGTGTTGTATATTATTGTGTAGTGTAATATAGCATAGTGTATAGTATGGCATAGAAGAGTGTAGTATAGTAGCTACATAATTATATGGCCTTTTTTCAAAGCCTTTCACTTGAACAGTTTCTCTCTGTTTCCCAGTTTCTCAGTCTTGGTTTCATCTATTATTCATGTGAGCTTTAATAGCCTCCCTGTTTATGTTCTGCTGCTCAGACTCAAAGATGTGGGTCAGTTGTCTTAGGGCTAAATAAGAAACTACTGCCCTAATTTGGAATGGCTGAATTCCTTGGGTCCCAGGAAGGGAACAGCATCGGTGAGCATCTGAGAATCGTTGAGTCATCAGCCTTTCTCAGTCTTCTTGCCTCAGCTGGAAACAATGTGCTTATAATCAGTGATTACAGCTCACTACAGAAGAAAGGTTTGCTGATGCAATGAAGGACCCTAAAAACTCTCTACTGGTTTTCTGAACAAAGGGCAGGTTTTTGACTGCTGATGTCAGAATACTTTGACTAACCAGCTGCTGCATTGGGAAACATTTTTGATACATCAATAAGTGAATGTCAGCAGCTCCATTTCTGCTTGATTCTTTCTCTAAAAAGCACCATAAAAGTGCAAACAAATGTGCAATCAGATGTTGGCGTGATGTTTTGGCATTCAAAATAAAGATTATTCACTGACTCTCTGCTTAATGACCGACCTGAATGTGTTTATTTAAAATGTCCAGACATGAATGAAAAATTCAGCTTATAAAATTAAATAAATAAGTGAAACGATACAGCAATGTTTCAGATTTGAAATCAAAACTTCATACTTCTATTTCAATACACATTCCCTAAACAAAACATAAGCACACAATAAGTTACATATACTTCATAGAAATAACTGGACTGTATGTTTCAGAAAATTCACCATCCTGGTTGCCATCTTGACAAATCTTTTCACATATGTCTGCAACTAGATTTGGACTTTTTTCTATCTTGAGGTATTTCTGTCATAAAGTGTGGTGGTTGTGGTGAGTAGAGAACGCAGGTAGACCCAGAATATGGTGAAAATGATTAATTTAATGATGATATGCTCAGAAGAACAGTCCAGGACAGGCAGCACAGCAGGAGACAAGCGAACGGCTAATTGCTGGTAGCAACTGACTTACAGGACAAAAAATGAGCAAACACAAACCAGGACTTGGCCGTTCTACTGGAGAGTGTCGATAGCAACAAACATTAAACAATTGACAAGGAACCCAGACAACAGGTGGGACTAAATACACACAGGGGTGATCAAGGGAATGAGACACACCTGGGAAACAATCAATGGGGAAGAGGCAGAGACAGGACTCAGTGAACAGGGTCGCACAGAGAAGAACTCAAAAATGAACACACAGAAACACGGATCATAACAATTTCATGTTGTCATCCATTTGCATTACATGAATAATTTGGTTCACATAAGCCCCACACTTTTTTTTGTCAGAAACAGATATTTTCAGAATTAACTTTGGTAAAACATAACAACAAGGTTCCTGTAAGTCAGGAGTTTCCTCTAGACCTAGCACGGCTGCTTTTAATATAAAATTTAGTGATAGACACCATAATAAATATTTAAAATGTACCACACAGAAAACTGTTCAATCTCCTTTTTAGGAAATAGGCTGACAAAGTGTTTGAGCTTACAAAATCTGAAGAAATATAATGCTAAGAAGAGTTAGCCTGGTTACTACCAACTAGCCACTGATGCTGCAGGTAGGTTAAATTGGATTTGATATCATTCCCATATTGGAAATGCTTGAAATCACATTTGTCTCTTGAGCACCAATAAGGGCAAGCCAAGCATCACCAGTGGTCAGTAACCCACATGTGGTTACAGTCATTGGAGACCCAGATTGTTTCTGATGTACCATTGGTTTATTAGAGGTGAGGTTGTGTGAAGTAATCGGTGTGATATTGTGATGAACATTTAGAGGTGAGTTGAGTTCTTCCCAAACATTATAGTAGAAGTAGAAGTAGCACCACTGCAATATATTTCTACTGAAGTAAAAGTAAAAAGCAGCCGTCCGAGTAAAAAAGTATTTGGTAAAACGTTTACTCAAGTAGACTGATTAAATTATCAATCATTTAATATTTAAAAATTACATAATCAGACGGAACAAAATATAGTTAGGTGGAAATTTTGGTGGTATAAGAACTAAAGTTACAATAATTTATATAAGTAGCACGAATTGTCCAATTTATGAAAAAGAAAATCCAAATCAGTTTCTTTCAGTATAAAACTAATAAAACTTCAACAAAAACTGCAGATGTGTTCTGTGTCTGGTGAATTTTTCTTCATTCAGTGAATGGTAGGTAGAGAATCCAGACATTTGACTCAAGTAAGAGTAGAAGTACTTCATAAAATTACTGAAGTAAAGGTAAAACGTACAGTGTAGTAAAAATACTTATTTTAATTATTTTTTAAGTTACTAAAATAAATGTAACTAGTTGATAAACAGCTCTGTGAACAGTGCAGAGTTACTTTTTGAAAAACAAAAGTCTGGAAATGTAGAACAATCAGTCAACAAATGGATGTGTAAATGACCAAGGCTACACGAAGATTCTTGTTTGGGTCAAACAGCTTCATATTGTGTGTATCCTGCTGTCAACATAGTAGATTTTTGATGATTAGAATGCACTTTTTCTTCCTCTTTCTCCTTATCTTCCTCTTTTTCTCGCTACTCCTCCCTTCCTCTTCCGTGCCTCAGCAGGATCTCCACCTAGCTCTGCTGCATGGAGCCTGTGTGACCTGCTTTCTGAAACTAAACCAGAGAGTCAGTGCTTTACAATCTCTGGTATGGACTAGCATTTAGTTTTATTTTTGGTGGGTATTTTTTTTAGTTATCTGTGGTTGCTGGTTGTGCATATCTTCTACATCTTCTACATCATCTTCTAGTATTACAGGGGTTATAAGGTTACAGGGGTTATAAGGTGAAGGATCAAGTTCACTTGACCCTTCACCTTATACCCTGCACATGGTCAGCTGTCTGCAGTAGACACAAGAGATTATCATATTGATATTGGCACAAATAGGCTAAAATATAGACACTTTAAACTCAGAAGAGACTTTGTTTTAGATCAATAATTAAACATTTCCATTGTCAGAAGAATTCTGAATCTGAAAAACAGAAGAGAGGAGATTTATCCCCGAGATGGGAACTGATTTGGTCTGCTGAGTTTAAAATTCTGTCTTCCTTATTGTTGAATGTCATTTCAGGTAATATCAAAAGTGTAATGGATTAATGTACTGTGTAAACTGACAATAATTTTCTAAGGTTGCTGCCGAATCCATGTCTCTGTATTGATCCCAGATTTACAGAGTTATATAAAATTGACTCTTTTGAGCTTTACATCATGTTATAATCTTATTTCCTCACCAAAAACATATCTGGGGTGTTGCTTTGATTCTTCCATGCATGTTTGAAAAGTTCTTTATTCTCCACAGCAACCACTCAACTGTGCAAAAGGCCAGAGGGAATCTGGCCTTTTGCAAAGTTCCTCCTCAAAGCTGCAGTTTCCAAGCCACCACCTCCCACATGACTCCCCCTCTCAGCTCCTTCAGACCAGCCAACAGCAATTAGCAAACACCTGGTGGAAGGTGTTATTGACACAGATGTTGAAAGTGTAAAAAAGTTACTCAGCACTTCTTGTGGTGTTGCTTTTAAGGCATTTATTCGGAAAACCTTGGTGTAATGAATTGAAATAACAAACTTTATCCAACAGGAAGGTTTGTTTACCTGATGTGACCTTTACAGATAATCTCTACTTGCAGTGTGTCACCTATAGTTATTTGATGATTTGATCAGGAATCATAATCTCTCATATTTCTAAGAGTCCACTAAGCCAAATGAGGTTCAGTTCAAAGTAAATGGGAAAAGGGCATAAACCAACATCTCCAAAAATACAGTAACAGTGAAACGGAATAATAGGAACTGAATTTGTCATTATGTATTGTTCATATTTCTTTATACAATTTAAATAAATTCGGAACTGTGAAGCAAAACTTACCTGAGATGCAGTGGATTAAGTTAAAACTGTGTTTTTCTTAACTTGACAGTCTTTCTTATATATATGATATTAATATTAATCTGTGTGGTTTTCATTTATCGCTTACTTGCATTTCATACATTCAATTTCCCCAGTGTTCTATCTTCAGTGATAAACTGAAAAACTGGTAGTTTGATTATTAGTTGATTTTTTTTGCAGGTCTGGATGCCTAAAAATCTGATTCTAGAGGCATTTCTGCTCATATGTAATATGAGTTGAGGTATGAAGGGGCTGCAGATTATATAAACAGATGAATTTGTTTAGTCAAACTTGCATAAAAACTTGCTAGAGAAAGGGCATCACCTTGATGGTTTTTGCCTTCCATGACTCCCAAAGCTCTCAGTTGAACCAGGGAAGCAAATTTATGAAGTTTGGCAGCAGTCGTTGTTTCAGACTGGTCCTCCTCATTAAAGAGCTAAACCAGACAGACAGAAATTCAACAGAGCAAAAGACCTGGAAGCAAAGGGGTCAGTATTCTGTCTGAGACTGACCATTGTGCTCCATCCTTTCAGAAGCCAGTAACATGATGTCCCATGACTCTGATCGAACTGCAGGATTGAAAATGCTCTGTGAAAGCATGGCATTAGTCCCATCACTGGTGTGTTTTTGGTGTGTGTGTGGTCCAGGGTAATTCCCACCAAGTAGCTGGTTTTAAGGTTTTGCTAGGTGTCAACAGAAAGTGAAGGGAGCTCAGATGTGTTCATGTTGATCCTGTTTGTCCATCCAGCTGTTGGTTCTCAGGACAGACAAACATGTTTTAAAGATCAGCAGCCTGAAGGGAGCAGACCACAAAAACTTGACTTGATGTGACAAGTCAAAGTATCTTATAAGGAAAAAAAAAAGATAATGTATGTAGGTTTAATTCGTAATAAGCAAAATGTAATGAGGTGCCTATTGCTGAATTCTTGTGTTTCATCTTAACTGGGAAGCCATTTTTTTAAATGGCATGTTTTTACACAAAGTAGTTACAGCTTGTGTGATTGAAACACATCAACTTCAGATCCTTCCAGCAAAATCTCTTCATGCTGAACGTCGCTGCAATCTTCACTAATTTATGGATCTCTGTAATAGTTAAGCACAAAATGTAAATTATTTCTTATTCTGAGCTGATGTTCATCCAGACTTTGATATAAAAAAGTTATATTCTTATCTCTTAGTTTTGGTTTAGCTAAATCTAACATATGCGTCAGGTATTTACGTTTTTAGTAATGCCAAGGCACAAGGAAAATTCAAAATGAGAAGCTGATAAATACCAGGTTAAAAATAACCCAATGGGTTCTGCTGCTGACCCAGTCCTGGGTCAGACCAATCTGGCCCTAGACAGATTTATCTGTGTGTTATGGGTCCTATCTTATGTGATCTTAACCAAAACAATGGCGGGTAACATGACAATGCATTCAGACCACAGGCTGACAACTTGTGACAAAAACACAAAGCAGTTTTATATGACTCTTAAAGAAACAAACAAACTTTCTCATGAAGCAGCATATAAAGTCACAAGGACATTAATAAATTTGTACCGTTTGAGCCTGACTGAACCTGTAAATGCTTCTATTGAAAAACATACCGTTTCGAATCCTTCCCCTCAACCCCCAAATGCCAGTGAGACAACACAACAGAATCATAGGACATGCGAAGGAGCATTTCCCTCGTTAGAGCTCGTTAAAATCTCGGAGGTCGCTAGGGCCCCGAGGCTCGTTAGAGCCCACAGAGATGAATGGAGAGGACTGGTTTGGAGGCATGGAGGCTGCTTGGGAGTCGGCCAAGGCAGCCTCAGTCAGTGAGCCCTTTGTCAGGCCTGTCAAAGCGTTCTCATCAGGCTCAGCTGTTCACTGTAAAACACACTGATCATTATGAACAGGCTGACGCAGAGAATAACGCTGAGTGCTGCAATTCAATATTCTTACGCTCATCCCAGAAATAGTTTGTCTCTTCATGCTCTAGATATCAGATGTAAAATGGTTCACAGACAGTGCTGTGTTGCCAGGTGGTTTATTAGGACAGACTTCAGTAGCAGCACCTTGTCCAAACGCTGCTTTTCAGGAGCCTTCCTACAAAACAAAGACTGCACTATTAACATCAAAAGTCAGTCAGAATGTGGTCAGTGTTTGTATGACGCATTATAATAATGTGAGAGTTCCACAGAGGTTTCTAGTCTTCACTGAACATCCTCTGGAAGGCTGTAGTGGTTTATTACTGTGGTCACAGCGTATTGGGGTCCATATGATCCTGGTGGCAGGGGGCAGCGGTACCATCAGCTGGATACTGACACACCAGCGTGGCTTGCTGGAACTTGAACATGCCACTGAACAAAGCATGCTGAACATACTGGGTTCAAATAATCTGGCCGGGACAGACTGGGAAGAACTGGTTAAAGCCACAGCTATGGAGAAGGGACTTGAGAGAGTTGTGCCAGGTTGGGTGTGGGGCTCATTGTGAGCATTTACTATGGTAGCATAAATGTAGCATTGTTGTTAGAAAGTGCTTTTGGCATATATCAGGGATGTCCTGCTTTAGTCCTCAAGTGACGGTGTCCTTTAGTGTTTGGATGTGTCTCTGCTCCATTACAGATGATCCACATGGCTGAATTACTTCCTCGGTATGTCACTTAGCTCTGCAGTGACCAGCTAATGAGCCATTCCTCTGATTCAGGTATTTGAAATCAGGGCAACACTGAAGACATGCAGTACTATGGCTGTTGAGGAGTGACTTTGAACTTTTCTGGTTTACATAGTGTAGAACGGGGTAGTCTGGAGGGGGAAAGTACCAAGAGAATTGTGGTGTAGTGATTGAATTCACACCAAGGAGCCATACCTGGATCTTGTACAAGATTGTTTAGGTCATGAAGAGTGAATTTATGACACTTTTTCATCCAGTGGTGACGCCATGCTTCTTTTCCTGTGTTTGGATTTACTGTACGTACTGTATTTACTGTACGCCATTGTCATGGAAATTATATTTTCTGAAGTTGTTCTCCAGCTATCATTATCTGAGCTACCAATGACTATCATTAGCCTAAGCCTATAGTCCAGGACCAGTAGCCCTTTTACTGTGGAGCACTGGTAGCTAATGCTGCTACTAAGATGGAGCACATTGATGGTTTCCAGTGGACGGCAGTATGTATTGCATGACATTCATCTGTTCTTTTGTCCCACAGTTTCCAGATGTTTTACTGATACGTTTTACTAAGAGCAGCGACACAGACGGTTTCTTCTTTCGTTTCATCGCCGTGTTTAGGTTGGAATTAACAGCTCCACTTCATCAATTATGCAACGGGAGAGCCTCTTTCTTATTTTCTCATCTCTGCTTTGTGCTGATTTGTTGTTTTTGTTCCTCTTTGGAATAAATTTCCAGCTTCTGAGGTTGAGGAAGGGTTTTACTAAAGTGGAGGGAATTATGAACAAAAGAAATACATGAAGAATTTCCAGTGTTTACAGTGGAATCTCCATACTTACTGGCAAACCTGATGGAGAGGTGTAAGAAACCTAGATATGTCAAAATGTTCATGCTAGCTTAATTTGGTGTTTTGTGTGGTTTTCAACACCACAGTAAACATAGTAATCATGGAAGAGAGGAACGACTATACGAGTCCACACGTTCATAGGAAGAGAAATTTTGTTTTATTTTTCACATTATCGAAAGCAATAGAGTGGAAAGCATTGGTGGGATGTTCGCCTTTGGTCCACAGGACAATAGTCCTGCGGATGGATTGATGGATGGTCTCTAATAAATGTGCAACTGCAGTAATGGTTTATGATAATCAAACAGAAGTACATAAACAACTGAATCATGAGAAAAAGAAAAATCTAAATGAATCATCTAAATGAAAAGAGGCCCTTAAGGAAGTCTAAGCTGGTGTGATGGGAGAACAGTCACAAAACGGTACATCTGAGACCTGAGGGGAGTATAGGGACACAGCCATGGCAAAATTTCATAAAATGATGTTTCATCCTCTTTGAGAATGTTCCTCGGCAGTCCATTATGCATATGAAGCACTTTGAAATTAGCCTCTTTGTTGGATTCTTGTGAACCTCTTTTAATGTATAAATTGGTTTGGTTATTTGACAAAAAAAAGAGCTAATCCTTACATCCCTCTCTGCCCGTCTCCACATTTTCCCCCCTCTGCCTCTGTCTCTGTCTCTCTTGCTGGATTTCCTCTGTTTTTCTGTCTTGCTGTGGGGGAAACAAAGGGAACAAAAGAATGAGAGGAGACAGTAAGCTCTCCGTCCACTGTAGTGAGTGGTGGAGTGGGGCTCTCAATGGAAGGCTGGCCAGACTGGGCGGACGGATGCTATGAGAACTAGGCCACAGCACCGTTGACAGCACACAAGGCTAAAGTCATAGTGGGAATAAAGTGAAGGATTTCTGCGTTGGAGAATGCAGAGGGAGGAGAGCTGAAGAAAAATTCAGAAGCTCAGTGCAAACCCAGTCTAGCTACTAGTAACATGCATTATGAACAGGACCAGTTTTAATGACACTGGTCAACAACCAAAAAATTGTCTGCGGTTTTTCAACTGTTTTACGGTCATTTTGATGAGCTGAATCCAAAAATCACATTGGTTTTGCTCAATCAGGTCAACTTTCTGAACATGTAGAAACATGAGCATCAAAATGCATGACTTGTTCTCACATCTGGATCAGTTTCCTGACAATCTGATCAATGAGTGAAGAGCAGGAGCGATTCCATCAGGACAGGAAAGAGATGGAGGATTTCACACAATGAAGATGTAATGTTCAATTCACATGTAATTACCCTTATCAGTGTTTATTATTCAACTTACATAAATCCTCAAGTTTGGATCATTTAATTTAAAAAAAATTGTTAGAATACAATTTTTTCCCCCTAAAACCTTTTTTTGGATGGGAAATATTAACGGAAATGAACTGATAATGTCACAAAAATTTAATCAATTTAGTCAGAAGATCTAATTTCTTTAAATGAAATTAGAATTAAAACCTGACCTGATTGAGAAAAATGGATGTAAATTAGCTGAAAAACATAGACAACTTCTACCTCCAGCTCTGCCTCCTGCCTCTTTGTCACTCACTGTCTCTAAACCAAACAGCATTGCTGGTCTCACCACCATCTTGTACATCTTTCCTTTCATTCAGACACGCAATGCTACATTTTGTAGTACCTGAAAGGGTCCAGTTATGCTAACAATTAGCCATTTTCTTAAGTAGAGTAGTTTACTGGGGTTCAGTACAGAGCATTATGTTACTCAACACTGTTAATATTTTCTGTGGAATTTTTCCTTGACAATTCAACAAAAACAGATATTTCAACAAGGAAGTAGCAATATAAATTCAGTTTGATCTTGACTGCAGTCAAGTAAATCCCATGCAATGTGTCCAGATTTCAAATTTCCAGAGCATTGTTTGTGGTTCCTGATTCCCACTACTGTTCAATATTAACTGAAGATCAGTGGAATGTGATTTTAGGTTGGTCACTTGTAATCCTTTGGTGGATTTAGTCAAAGGTGGTCTTTTGTTTGGATGCTAAATGGGTCTGTGCTACGTCAGCTAAAAATGTTCGCTGATTAATTGACACCTCAAAGTAAATCAGTCTTGCCCTCAAAGACTCAAATTGCTGATGTATTTTTCCTGCACATTAGTAGAGCAGTTTAACTCTCTGCACAGACTCCATGTCCTTGAAGCAGTTTTACCAACTATGTCGAATCTTTTGAGCATGATCAATCCCAAAGCAGAGAGACAAAGCTTATTAACAATTGTTTCCCTAGTTTCTCCTTATTTGTGCTATATTTATGTCGTCATTGTCTAAGAATAGTCAGCGAGAAAAATCTTACAGCATATCCCCAGAGCAATGTTATTTCAGTGTGCAAATTAATGGTTACTTCATTTAGTTCAGACAGCCATGGAGAGAAGGGAATGAACAATGTCAAAAATGTTTTCGTTTGTTTTTCAGGACTTTGTTCATAACTACCAGTTAATAGACAATGGAAACGCAGATAGAATGAGCTGTCTCATTGAAGGAAATGATTAGCTGACGGTCATGAAATGGGAAAAAAAAATCATAATTCAAAAAACAGAAGACAAATAGATTCTGTGAGAGTGAAACAGAAATGTGGCAAAGACAATAAAAGAAAAGGGAGAAAAGTTGTGATTTGTCCTGTGTGATGGAGTGGCAGATCACATTGGTTTTACTCAATCAGGTCAACTCTCTGAACTATGGAGCAACATGAGCATCAAAATGCATGACTTGGTTTTTTTAGGGTATACCATAAAACACCACAACACCAACACACACGCAACACACACACACGCAGTGATAGAGTGGTTATAGAAAACTTAACACATTTGGCCAGAGTTCTTCATTGTGAAACAAACAGTAATTTGGGAAGTCATTGTGCTGTGGGATTATTGTAGGATACGTTTTAGCTGTCTGTCAAAAAGGGAACATACTCCAAGTACGGAGCACACATCTGTGTGTGTGTTCTCAGGAGGTAATCATCCATGCTGTGCTGAGTGGTTTTTTTGTGACACAGGAAGTGGTGATGTAATAGTTGACAATCCCAAAGCTTTTCACACACTCTGTCTCCCTCTCACTCTCTAACATGCTGATGTTGTTTGCCTCTTGGCTACCATGAGGCTCTAAGTTCCCCAGCTATGTGAGAGAGAGAGTGCTGGTTCTGGCTCTTGTCACAGACTATATATATATATATATATATATATATAGATATATATATATATATATATATGAGGTATATGAGGTAATGTCATATACCTCAGAATTGATATTCTGAGGTATATGAATACCTCAGAATATTTTTGACATTTTTTTTTTCCTGATCTTTGGAATCTATACAGTGCATAAATCAAGTTATTGTTTTTGGGAGACTGGGAAAACTATCGGGACACATTCTGTTATTTGGTTTGGTTATTTGGTTTGGCACATCGTTCAGAACAGATCCCGTTACCGGCTCCAGATAACAACATAATGAACTGAGCTTGCAGATTTAAGTCAGAGGGGGAACAGATAAACCCAGAACACTCACACATTACTCAGTTGCCATGCGCTGTAGTCGGCTGGAGCTGCTAGAAATATGCAAATGAAGTGCAAAGCTGGAAAAACTCACTCTGTGTTATCTCCCATCCCCACTGCTTAAGCCCCACTGGCTGCTTTAAACACCCTGCAAAGGGAGTGTTGTGGATGAGTCTGCATGCGTGTGTGTAGTGTAGATGGTGGGGGGGAGGGGGAGGGAGGTTGGGGGCGCCTTCCAGTACAGTACCACAGGGACATACGACTGTGATTTCAGACCAAATTAAGCCACATCAAACACACCGGATCAAAGAGTGCGCAGCCGTTATTGTCTATACGAAGACTCTGACATCCAGACCGGAAACCCCACCCCCAACACACACACACACACACACACACACACACACACACACACACACACACACGCACACGCACCCACACGCATGCATAGATAAACCTTTCCTTCCTACTGTCTCCACTCAACCTTCACATTTCCAATCATTCCAGTGTTTGACTTGTTTCTGTCTGCAGATCCTCTATATCCCCTACAGCCATTTGAACCTCACACTGAACATAGACACCCCTCACCTCCAAACCCTCTTCCCTCGCACACAATTTGCAAGCACTTAACAAGGTTGCAGGTTAACCTAGAGCAAGTATAATGTAATATGTTGAGGAGCTGAGAGGGGGAGGAGGGGGATGGATTAAAGAAGTGCTGGGAGAATGGGGGATGCATCCATTAGAGACACACCTTCAGGTCCAGATTGTGTTAACGATCCGGGAATGTTCTTGTCGAGCCCTTTGATGCCGCTTGGTGCCAGTGGCCCTAGAGCACTGTGTGTGTGTGCGTGCGTGTGTATGTGTGTGTTTATAGGCACACGCGTGTTGTGTGGTAGATGAATTAGATGGCTGCACCCGAAGGATCGGAGGGCTTTGGGGAGATAAAGGAAGAGGTGAATGAAGGGTGAAAGCTGGGGGTGGGTACAGTGTACCACTGGCATATGTTTTTGTGTGTGCACTTGTGTGTGTATGTGTACTTATGCTACATAGAGGACCATTTTTACCAGGAAAGAGAGGTCATTCGTGCAAAGTGAGGACCTTTTCTTGAACCTCCTTTATTTTTGAACTTCTATTGATTTAGAGGTTAAATTTTGGCAACAGACTAGTAATGGTTATGAAAAATGTCTAGGCATAAATCCAGTTACTAAATGAATGAAAGTCAATACAGAGTCCTCAGTTTGATGGAAGTACAAAGATTTGTGTGTTTGTGTGTTTATGTGGGAGTCTGTGGTAATGCTTTTGAGGATCTAAAAACAGGAAATTGAGAAAATGAAGTATAAAACAAGGCAGATAAGTAGAGCAAGATGCAACAGAATAGAGCGATGAGAAATGATCGTGTTAGCCATTTCTGACTGAATAGATTCAGACATGTATGTTTGAATTATCTGTTAGAGCAAAGAAGGAAAAGATCATATTTTAGGAATTTATTTGGAATTACACCTTCAACCTCCTGACTTTTCGATGAATGATCTAATGGTTTTATAATTCCTAAATACAAACTACATAATACCAAACACACATATGGTTTTACAAAGTAAAAGCCCTTTCTGTTTGGTTTAGAAATTGATGTTAGCTTATCACTGATGTTAACTCATTATTACTGTTTTCTTCTGCAAATTTAAAATACTGTAATTGAATAAATACAACTTGTCAGTTCTCGACATAAACAGTAATTCGCGGGAAATTTTTTTGCATGTTGAATTTAATATTTAAAAAGGTGATTGTTAAATGTTCTTGTGTTGCATTAGGTCAAAGGATAGCACAGAATATAATTCCTATCTGAGAACCACAGTTGTCCAGTTTTATTTCAAATATGTTTCAGCGTTTTAGTGGTACTTTGGGGATGAATGCTTCCAACCAGATTCAGTCAATTGGAAACCTTTTACACTTGCTTAGAAAGTCTAAGAGAAAATAATCTGTTGTAACTAAATATTATTATTATTATTATTATTATTATTATTATTATTATTATTATTATTATTATTATTATTACTCTGGCACCCTCTGTATCATAACTGCAGAGAAAATAAATGTACAGGAACTTTTTTAATAAATGTCTGTCGGTAATAACTCATCTGACTGTGTTTGTGTTGCCAGTGCTCCTATCCAGTGTGGGAGGACTTCAGTGCCAAGGCCACCAAGCTGCATTCCCAGCTCCGGTAAGCTCTGCAGAAACCAAGAGATCCACTCTCTAAATAAAACAATATATACTCACACACAACACCCTGCAAAAGTATCTATATACATTAAACTTCTTCACACTTTGTCAGATTACAACCACAAACCCCAGTGTGTTCTGTTTGAATTACAGAACACGGAATTGCAAAGTAGCACATGACTGTAAAGTGAAGATATGATGCTGACTTTGGAGAAGTTGCAGAAATCTCAAGCTTGGTTGGAAGAGCCTGTCAGTAGCAGGACTGTTCGCTGTGCTCGCAAATCCTGCCTTTGTTACAAATAAAAAATGGCTCAAGGTATTCTTGGATAATAGCCATAAGAAGTACTGATCATGATTTGAGAACATTTCTCTGGTCAGTAGTTAGGACTGATGGCAAAAAAAATTGATGGGACCAATGGATGGAGCTATGCTGGTCAGAACAAGCCCATTAAATTAATTGTCAAAAATTTGTCACATCTAATATGACAGAGCTTGAGCTGTTGTGAAAGAAGATGTTCAAAGCTGCTAAAGAGTTCATCCCTAAAGCTTTTCTACAAAGTTTTTCTAAAGTATTGATTCGCAGGGCTGAAGACATCATTGCTGTACATTGTTTCTCTATGTTTGTCACTAAGACCGCCAATTAAACACCATGAAGTTTATGGAATATGGAAATATAATATGGAATATGGTTGGAATATGGCAAAGCAAGTTGAAGGAGCATGAATACTTTTGCAAGACAATGACTAATTGGTTAAAGACCTCAATAGATATAAATAGTAAATTATATCACTACTTTATTGGTCTGATATTTCCTGTCTTGATTTTTGATCTGATATAATTCACGAAAATGGGTTTTTATCCACATAGAACCACTGTTCTGGCTGCTGTGGCCTTCCTGGATGCCTTTCAGAAAGTGGCAGACATGGCTACCAACACTAGAGGTAGGTCTGTTTGTTAAAGAAGAACAAATGTGCGCAAAATACTATAACTGTTGGTTTTCTGTCCATGTTTTGTTGCTGCTCTTGGAAGCATGCTCAGTAAGCTGGTGAAAGGGTTTCCAGAAGCCTAGAGGAACATGAGGTTACAAAGTTAGAAAGAAAACTACAGGGCTGGTTAAAGACACTGAGAAATGATAGGAACAAAGCTGGTCATTCACTGGCTGAAATTCCTCATAGGATGTCTGTAGTTAAAGCTTGAAATTAGAGAATCTGTGTGTCAGTTAAAAGATTTCTGGTGTTCGGGTGTCTTGTTCATAAGTGATGGTGCTGCTTTAGCCTGGTGTTGCAAAGAATGAGCAGAGCCAAACAGTGACGTACCCATTCATCTGCCTTCTGACCCTCACTAAGGGTTGTGACATGTAGATCATGGCCTTAAGGACAAATGACTGAATGGAGGTTCCTCCGCAAGCTAGCTGGACTCAGACTAAAGGTTACCCCAAATTTAATATGAAGCCAAACAGTTGACACATATAAATAGTAAACTTCATCACTACTCTATTAGTCCGATATTCCCTGTATTGAATTTTGAGCTGATATAATTCATGAAAATTTGTTTTTATCCACATACGTACAACCACTGTTCTGGCTGCCTCTGTTTGACTGTTCGTATTCACACACACCTTTAAGTCATGATGTAGATCACCTTGAAGACACCCCTACCAATTTACTATACATCATACTACCTTGTACCCGCTGGAGTTCCCTCCCTGGATCCTCTACTTTGGTTTTATGAAACAGTGACAGGGACAGCGCCACACCTTTCCACAGACAGCCTCCTCCATTGATGATGATGTTACAATTTCCCCTTAGGAGTTATTAAATATTTTACAATCTTTGCAGTTATTGAGTGAAGAATCGTACAAGTATACATAACTGCTCACTGCATATGGCAAACACTACTCAAACTGATGATGAGAGACTTTCATTGAAAACAGAGTGTCTTCAGTCAGAGGCTTCTTCAAATTCACTGTAATACAGACAACTACAGGAGATCTTTCCTGCCAACAGCCATCACCATCTAAAGTTCAAACGTCAGCCTAACCCTAGCTGAACTTTAAAGTATTGTGCACTTTTCCATTTTAAACTGGGTTAAGTTTTCTTTTGCTGTTGACATGTTTAGTATTTCACCAGGATGCAACACAGGGAAATCCTCCTGCTGTTGTTATTTATTAGGTGCAGATGTGATACAGTGTGTGGGACAAAGATGTGTGTGTGCGTGCGTTTAGGTGTGTGTGTGTGTGTGTGTGTGTGTATACCACACTAGGTGGGCTCCTACAACCGAGGATGCAGGAAGAGGCTCATGCTGCTTATACTGGCCAGACAGGAAGTCTCTAAGCTTTGTCAGCTTACACCAAATGTGCTTCCATTGCTGCAAATGCACGAAAATATAACGCAAATGATGCAGTTCTACTGACGCATGCTGCTCACCAGAGGCATCCTGAGCTTCCTGTACTGATGAGTCATTCCACGATCTAGCATCTGTCCGATTCTCTTTTTCACCATGTGAGGCTCTCTGATGGATCTGCTAAATGAAAGAAAGCAGAAGACAACAGTAATGATGAGATTATCTGTCCTTGTGCTGTATGAAAGCACTTCTTCTTACAGCACGTTTGAATCCAGCCCAAAGCTTACTGACGATCCTATGCTCTGCTCTTGCACCCAAGACTTTGGTTCTAGGATGTGACTCATTTTAAAATAAAAAAATGAAGTATTTTGAACTTGAATTGGATAGAATCGAGTTGAATTTGGGGCTAAACTGTACATACTGGGATGCAGATCAATTAGGCCGGTGTGAAACGCTGCATGAGAAGGGCTAAATAAGGAGGCTTGGAGGGAAACGTTCAAAAAACTTTCCCAGAGAAGTGTTTGTTGGATTGTCAGTAATAAGATGAGAACAAGGAGAAGAAAAAACAAACACAACCACGAGGACAGAGAGCCCCCGGATGTATTTTTAATTAGTGGAATGGAAAAATGTCACAAAATACAGCATGTGGGATTTATGGGTGTTTTTTAGCTTCCTTGTAGATCCCAGGCTGACAAGTCGAACAAAGACAGCCTGGAGGACAGGAGCTGCAGTTTGCGCTGTGTTTGGCTTTGTGACGGTGTGTGTGGGTTAGAGAGAGATTTAACACGTTGGTGAAATCCAGCGGGAGGAGGTGTGCAAGTGTTTGTGAATTCCCCACTGGGGGGTGAAGCGGAGGCCACTCTCAGATGAACCATCTGCATTTCTTCTCTGTCTGATGGGAGAGCAAAAAGCAACAACGACGGAATGAAAACTAGAACGGCGAGAAATTCTCCATTCTGCTGCTACTTAACTCCACAACGAACGGATGATACCAACATTTCATATGTCAGAAGATTACACATATTTTAACGATTTCACTGGAAGATTTTCTTGCATTCTTTCCCTGATTCTATCTGTGAGCTTCTGTCGCCACCCTCTTCCTCTTCAGTCACACAGTCATCTCTAAAGTCCACACACCCCTGTTAAATACCAACCTCTTGTCATGTACGAAAACAAGACAAACCTTCCTGTACAATTCCACTAAAAACACCTTTTAGAAGAAAAACAGCACAAAAGGTCCAACAATACCTTTTGGAAATAATATTTTTAAGCTAATACTTTCTTGAGCATATTTTGATTGAATTACATTTTATTTGTTTTATTTGATAAATCTAAAACTTAGATTTTGGATTTTTCTTCTTATGAAGTCATTTTTTGTTGATTTTGACATAGGCTTTGTATTTGTAGTATACATGTATATGTAATGGCATGAAATGAGTTGGGATCAGAATCCCAATATATCCGATAACTTTGGTATCTAACTGAGACGCTAGAATGTTTCTAGGGTCTCTTTGCACGTCCTGCTCCTGTTCGTACCAGGTTGTGGCAGACCTAGGTCTAATTTTTTCTGGTGTTCAAGGCCTTCTCCTAGCTAGCTATTTAACAAAATACCTGTCTAGCTATATAAATAGCTAGCTAGCTCTCCAGATAGATGTTTTGTTTGTTTCTCTGATCTGCAGTAGCAGCAGTAAAACTGGACCAGTTCACAGACTCCCATAGCCGTACACAGAGCAATGAAGCACAAGCGTGTGTTCTTGCATTTCTGCGTGTTTCTGTGTTCGTTTGTGCGGGAAACAGCACTGATGGAGATGATTATCTGATGGTACAAAATGTCTGGTGGTTTTATTGCCTGGCTGTCTGCCTGCACCCAGATACAAGTTTTCATTATGAGCATCATAAATCTCATTAATGCACACAGGGCTCACGTTTGGATGCCCTCATGCACAGATGCAAACCTCTGCTGCTTTTTGTGCATTATGATGGAAACTGATCTCCCAACTGCATTTGAAAATAATCCTGCTTTCTACAAAATGAGACAGGAGCAGAAACAAATTAAGGTTTGGAGAGAAAACAGGCTGGAAAAGTCATTTCTAGCACTTTTATCATCTTGATTAAAGCCAAAGGAAGATAGCTGGGTACAGGAAGTAGGGAAGTTTATGACAAATGTGGTCTTGATTTGGAGAAACACAACCACTAATACGACTGGTGTGACTACTGGTGTGACACAGAGTCTGCCAGAGACCTGGACCACATTCACAAGAGTTTACAGTCGGTTCACCAAAGCAGCAATTTGATTTGGAACCAGTTTATTGATGGGTAAACAGCTTACTGATGTATGGAACTCCATTCATACTTAAAATATAATGAGAAGGAAGTTATTTAATTTTTGGTAATGAAGAATCTAAAACTGTCATGGTTGTGTATCAAGAAATGGTGAATAGGATAGTGGAGCTAAACTGCTAGATGATGTCAGTCACAGTAAATGATTATTTTACAAGATACGAATGAGTTTACCCTTATGAAACAACAATATAACAAAGTATATTGGAAAATAGCATGAGATACATTAAGTACCATATTCCCATATATTTGGAGTTTTAGTACTTATATTTGTTAATGTACTGCTCTATAAGAATAGACGATGCATTTATATACAGCTCTGGAAAAAAATGAAGAGACCAAAAGGATCAGTTTCTCTGATTGGACATTTTATAGATATACAGTATGTTTAAGTAAAATGAACATTGTAGTTTTATTCCATAAACTACTGACAACATGTCTATGAAATTATATGCAAAAATTTAGTATTTATTTGCAGAAAATACGAAATGGTCAAAACAACAAAAAAGATGCAGTGCTTTCAGACCTCAGTGTATGACCAATGTCTGCTAGGTGCCTCTTTGACTAAAGCATGGTCTCTCAGCGTTGTTGGATGACCATGTGTTTTGGTAGGTCTACGTTTATATTTAGAAGTGTCAGCGTAAACTGAGCTCAACTAAACACATGTCTTTTTTTTTTTTAAATGACTTGAAATCTGTGCGTCATTTTCCTGCCACTCCATAAAATCCAAATGAGATTCCTCGGATCAGTTTTTTGTGGTAACAGAACAAAGTGAGATGCTAATGCTCTCTGCAAAGGCACTGAAATAAAGGACTTTTAGTTCAGGCTGTGCTATATATTTCTGTGTTTTTGCGATTTATTTGGGGCAGACATTGAAGTCAGGGTTGACTGATGATTCCTGTTAGGGAGGCAAAATGGGGACGTCTTGACACAAAGGTAAATATACACAGAGACAGAAGTTTTTCTGTCTCTGTGAAGGTAACAGAAATCAGCATGTTACCTCCTTCAAGCACCACCAGCTACTTCACAGAGACCCCCACCCACCTCAGCCTCACATCAACATGTTGGCTCTCTGCAAAGTGCTTGGAAAAGTGTCGACTTTCCACACAGCCATTTTTATGTTAGCTGGAACAGCGGAGACTCTTTATAGTTGCGACTCCGGCGTACGATGCATGTTATCTCCCCGTTTTCTCTTCCTGACTCCGGCAACGGATCCACAATTCGCCCAATCGCAGTCGAGCTGAATCACATTTACCAGTGCGGTTGCCTGGCAACAGAGAGGAGAAAAAGAGGAGCGTGTGAGAAAAAGGGACGGAAGTGGTGGTGGAGAAAAAAATAGCCGTGTTGTTGCCAAGAGGAGAGGAGAAATCTGAGGAAGATGGCTTAATTGCCTTTCACAGATTGCATGCCTTTCACGGTCAACTGCCGATTCTGATCTTATCCAGCTGATCATGCAACAGAATTGCCTGAGGCAGGGTTCTGTATTCTGCCCTACATAATTTGGTTACAGTGAGGATTAGTCATGTCCTGACATTATTTTAACCCCACATGGGTAATGGAGTCCATTTTAAACACATCCACAATGAAGTGTTCTATGATTTGAAAGTATCACAGATTAGTCAGTCTCTGATGTTTTTCTTAAGCTTGCATATGCTGAACCAGATGCAGTTTTCTGTCCTTCACCAATCCCAGTTTTTTTTTATGTAATAAAATGAGACCATGATAAATGATGCCATCTAGTAACCTTGTTGCACACAGTGAACTCACAAACACTAATAATTTTCAAAAGTATCAAAGGTTTCAACTTCAGGATTTGATTATAAGTATATTAACATCCCATATATTGATTGATTTGGTAATATATGTCCACTCTAACTCGTAAAGGTCTGAGAGGACATCTGTTGTCCACAGAGCCATACAAATGATTCCACAGATTTTTAAAATGCTTAGATCTGGACTTAGTTACAATTTGAAACATTTTAACCTTCCCATCCTGAAGTCATCCTTAGATGTTGTTTGAATGTCTTCATGGAAAAAATGTGTTGGCTTTGACTCATATGATTTCAAATAAAGCCCCAGTTGCACTGCATCAATACCGATAGACAATCATTTCCATTTGCTTTGTTTTCTACTTTAGCCCAAATCCAACCACTGGACTTTACTGAAATGTGTGCAAACAAATATAAACTACAGTACAAGTAGTGATATTACATCAGAACCACTCAGAAGGCAACAAACAGAAGTCAGCTTAAACTTCCTGCATCAAGTCTTCAATCAAGTCAAACCCATTTGTCCTTAAACTTTGGTTCTGTTCCTCAAAATATTACCAACATTGCTAAGAAAATGCACCACGGGTTCATGTGGCAATATTACCACATACAGAAAACTCTACAAACGGTTTTTAATTTTTCCGTGGATGTGCGATGTCCCTAATGGTGTGTTCACACCATGCGTCAAAAACATGTCCGATGCTTCAAGTTTGACACATGTGCACTTTGAATGCAGACGCTTGACGGTGTGTTGACACCAAAAGTGTTTTGAGCATCAAGTGTTTCAAGAGGTCTCTGGTCTGCTTGGTGTTCATATATGCATTCGAACTGGACCAGAGTTCACAAACTGAGACCAAAGTTTGTCTGCAAACCAGAGTTTTCTTTTTATGGTCTTCATCAGAGTTCGCTTGAACAGTCACACCTGCCCAGACTTTCTAGGCAAACAAACTTTGATTGAGTTTAATTAAAGCGGAATAACAATCTTAGACCAGTTTTATTACTTAGCTTTTTTTGTCCCAATTTATTTGTGAAATGTCATACAGAAATATGCCACATTTCTTCATCACACTCAACGACCACCTAAATGTCTCTTTCTTACATCATTTTGTTTGTACTTTCTAAGTTTTTTTTCTCCTTCTCACCTCTCTTCCTCTGTAAGTAGGCCATGGCTGATAGGTCTCTTGTTGTGGAGAGGGTTACCAAACAACATCATTGTCTCTAATTAAGCCTCGGCAACAGAGTGCATCTACTTCCCTCCCTTCTCTCCGCCTCTATCCTGTCTCTACTGCCGTCTCTCGCTCTATCCGCTGTCCTCCTCTGTCCTCCTCTCTTTTCTCTGGCATGCCATTGGTCTCTTACATCCTGACGTGTTTTTCCCATCAAATCCCATCTCATGTTCTTGTCCTCCAGCCTTTTCTGTCCTCCGTCCCAACCTCGGTCTCTGGCAGCTCTATGTGGACATTTCCTCATGTCACAGAGCAGCATTGTCCCCGAGGTCAACAGCACAAGCTATGCTCTGTTGGACACACACACACTGACACACACACACACACACACACACACACACATGCAGTGCACTCTTTCAGTCAGCATGGGAAGTTGAGCTGATTGAATGTAGCTGCTCTGGGGCCAATCCTGTTTAATCGGACAAGAGGCCGGCTTGAGGAGTACGATGCATGTGGGAAAGAGTGCTTGCATGTGTGTGTGATTTCTGAAGGTATTGGTGTGAAGTGTCTTTTGTTGCATTATGTTGGATTTTTTTGCTTGTTTTTGTCATGAAAGTTTAAGAAAACCTCCTATTTGTCTTCCTGGATTTTGCCTGTTGGCGTGCACGTGCGCGCGTGTGTGTGTGCGTTTGCGTGTGGGCGTGTGTGTTAAAGTGTGTGCTGTATGTGAGTGAGAGTTTGGTGTTAATCCGTAGCATTAACAGCCATCAGTCAGGCGTGAGAACCAATGTGGCTGCTGCTGTCTCAGCTGTATACTCGCAGTTTTGTCCCTGACCTTGTATATGTGGTGGAATTCAGTGTGTGTGTGTGTGTGCGCGTGTGCGTGTGTGTGTGTATGTGTGTGTGGTTCAGGTAATGAAGGGGAGAAGAATTATATTGTTCTATCAACAAGAGAGTGTCATATCTGAAGAACACAAAACAACTTGCTACTAATTTGGTTATCTGTGAGGGAAACCTACTGGGGGACTTTGTGTTTTTCCAAAGTTTATGTAAGTTAAGTTTGCTTATGCTGACAGGGTTTCCTCTCCTCAGTAATACCTGAAGGAATGTCCCTTTAATGAGCTTAAGACAACATGAAACATTGAAATCCGGCCAATACTTAAAACATTAGTGAAATCACTGACTTTGTTTCAATCCATATTTGTTGTAGGTTTCAAATGGTTTTTGCTGATAGCAAGGACCTGAATGTATGATGGAGAAAGAACCAGTCCAGTGCAATCGAGGAGACAGACAGACAACCATGTAATCACACCTCATCTTTTGGTTCTGGTGGGACTATATTGAAATTCCTCATCCAATTAGTTCCAGGGTCTGTAATTAATTAATCAAAATTAAGGGTATATTTTGTCTGAAAGTATATATCGAGAAAATAGTCAACATTTTCAATTCAAAAGCCCTTTTTGCATTTAACTTATTGAATAACTAGAAATATAAACTTAAAAACAGAAATAGATATTTATTGTTTGTAATCTGTTTTTCATGTTGTTCAGCACATCAGATTGGTGCAGTTTTATTTTACCCATTCAGCTTTTCAGTGTTTCAGGAACCTCTGGGTATTCATGGAACTTCTTCAGAAATGTTAGCGCTGGGGACGTTTGTGCTGCTGCTACATGTTTAGCACTGAAATGTTATTTTAGATTTGACTAGCTTCACTGATGGGCTAACTCTTTTTTGGTACAACTTGAACACAATAACAGTCCTTTCCAGCTTTCCATCAGATTGTTTTATTGAAGCACAAATTAACCTCAAGTGGGCCCAAGAGAAGGAGGTCTGTTGTCCTTTGTCACTGTTTGCTGATGTTGCTTATGCGTCAAATTTACTGGCATAGCAAAAACATGTGAATACAAATGTTTCAGCACTGACGTTTTGATCATAAATTTGAAAAAAAAAAAAAAAAGATAATCGTCTTACGACTTTTAATGTTATAATCTATATATATATATATATAGACTTATTTTAAATTAATGTGTTATTGTCCTGAACTGCACAGTGGCACCGTTGGTAGAGCTGTTGCCTTTCAGGGTTCGATTTCCGGCCTGGGGTCTTTCTGCATGGAGTTTGCATGTTCTCCCTGTGCATGTGTGAGTTCTCTCCGGTTTCTTCCCACAGTCCAAAAACATGACCATTAGGTTAATTGGTCTCTCTAAATTCTCCCTAGGTGTGTTGTGTGCATGGTTGTTTGCCCCGGCAACAGACTGGCGACCTGTCGAGGGTCTTATGGCCTCTTGCTGGAACATTAGCTGGAGATAGGCACCAGCAACCCTTCCAACCCCACTGAGGGACAAGGGTGTACAGACAATGGATGGATGGATGGATGGTGTTAATGTCCTTTCCCAAATTTTTGGACTGTTGGATGTAACCGGAGTACCAGGCAAGGACCTGCACATTAACATTGAAACCATCATATTTTATTTAAAAAGTCTCCAGGCTCAGACTCAAACCGTTTGCCCATAATTAAGCCGCCTCATAAGATTAGGGTAATATCTAGTGCATAGATGACTTTGAACTAGATATTTATTGGCTAATGGCAAATGGTTCCTGATATCAATACTGATGTATCTGCTAAGCATTTTAGTGGTATATTAAGGTAAATGGCAAAATCAGCTGTTATTTGATTCTGTAGAGTCCGCTATTTGTCCTCTAGCTAACTACATTGCCTCAGAGTTTTGTACATGTGGAAAACTGAACTCACAAAATAGAGATCCCATGCATACTGCACATTAACTACTCCCAGAGAACTGACACAAATATTATTCAAATTAAGTATTCTATTAATGAGCCGAATGTATTGTTTGTTAATGTCATGGTAAGCTATGCAGATGCTCTGTCAGCACTGATGAAGATTCATTTAACGGAATGCCTGAAATGGCTCAAACTTATGGCAATCTTTCCGAAAATCATCATTAGGTTTAGGTTTTATGTACCAAACCTATTAAATGAGTGAATGGAAAAGGTAACAGAGGATTTAGTCTTCTACAGTATGTGGTGCATGTCTTCATATTTAGGCACACATAAAGACTTTTGCCATACACCAACATACGCCATTTGCCATGTTAAGAAACAGAGACAGCCATTTATAATATTAATCTATCTGTTCATTTTTTTAATGTTTCTAAAACAACCTATGTATTATTTGAGCTTTGTTTTTTTCCTCTAATAATGCTGTACACATTTCATAAAAACATAATTTATGGTAAAATCTGACATGCAAACATTTGGAGAAACTGCAACCTGGGACTTATGACTTATGTGACTTGTGACATTTCAAAGAAAGAACCATCTTAGAGTCTTGATACGTTGTCTTCTTGCTCTGCTTGTGCTATTTAAATTCAGTCCTCTGTATTATTCCCAGACTACAATAACCATATTGCTAAATTTAGACCTCTGCAGTGTGTGACTCAGCACTCCATGGTTCGGCTCCAAGTGGTTGTTGCACATTATTTTAAACAGTGTGACATATAGGGACACCTAGCTTAATAGCTTTTACGTGACATCGCACATAATAACAATATCACGTGTTTATTGTTGTATATTGCATCCCTAGAATACCAAGCTGTATATTACAGAAAGTGTAACTGAGTGTAACTGCTGACTGCATTTACATTTACCAGTGTTTTATATGATTTAAGTATTGCATTAGTCCAAGATTAAAGAGGCATTCCTATTCCAGCAGGGATTAATATTCATTCACAGGCATACTTAATAGTCTAATCCTCTTTCTGTCATTCTGACACACCCACACTCAGTGACCACGCCTCAGAATAGCTCATATACTGAATGCATCGATGCATGTTACAGCATGCCCCATCTGTAGAATGAACAAGTCATGCACCATGACTTTAAAATGTTATGCAGGTGCAAAACGTCAATATGAAAGTGAGTTTCTGTGTGCATTTTAATGCAGCAGTGTGTAAGATGTGGACCGAAGGCTGGCATGGGATGGGATGTGAATTTCAAACTCTTTTCCCAATTAGGGTGCAGTCATGTATGTTAATTATGTTTTTCGTGCCTTTGTGTGGGTAATACATGCAAATGATTCTGTGAAGAAATCAGAAAGAGCAGGTAGCCCTGCGGGGGTTTGTGAGCCACCCTTCCGTTCACACTGTGTGTTCAGAAATACCTGTTAACACCAGGCTTGGCACAAATCAGACACCATAAAAACAAAGATAATATTTCCTGAATGACAGCTTTGCAGGGCTACCAGACCTCCAGGGTGGATTTTCGGACTGCATTTTTATTGCTTTTTCACTCTATAAATGGTCTCCTTCCAAGAACACACATCGGCAGGTCAATGTGTCAAACTTTTGGGTTCAGCTGGAAAACACCAGGTAGTTAGGAGTGTTTTAACAGCATTGTTTTACTGCTGAACTGCTGCCTTGTGAGGTGGCATGTTTTACTCTACGATTTTTTAAAAAAAGAAGAAAAAAACGCAGAGCAGCAAGCGCTCTTTTAGGTCAAACTTTGACATTTCAACTTTTAAAGGCACTAGTATATAGACATTTTTAGTCAAGAAAAACAGTCTACCAGGCAGAACAAACCATAATAAAAAATATATGTACACTGATTGAACTGGGTTACAAAAAAATAAGTTTTTTCAGCTGAATTAGGACTATTTTGCACTGCTGAATCAAAAAATAAATTTTTCTCAATCAGGTCAGGTTTTTAATTCTAATTTCATTTAGATACATTTGCTCTTCTTACTAAATTGATAACATTTTTGTGACATTATCAGTTTATTTCCATTATTATTTCTTATCCAAAAAGAGATTTTAGGAGAAAAATAATTGTTTTCTAACATAGTTATTAGTTAAATGTTACAAACTTGCAGATTTCTGTAAATTGAATAATAAACATTGATAAGGGTAAGTACATGAGAATTGAACATTACATCTTCATTGTGTAAAATCTTTCCTGTCCTGATGGAATCTCTCCTCCTGTTCTTCACTCATTGATCAGATTGTCAGGAAACTAATCCAGATGTAAGAACAAGTCATGCATTTAGGTGCTTATGTTGCTCCATAATTCAGAGTTAACCTGATTGACCAAAATCAATGTGATTTTTGGATTCAGCTCATTAAAATTGAAAAACCAGAGACAATTTTTTTGGCTTTTATTCTAAATTCTTGGAAAGACCATAAATTTATTAGCGACAATGACCTGACAAAATATTCATACACTTGCCACTTTTTCACATGTCATGTTACAACTACAAACTTTGACTAATTGAAAATTAAAGTGGTATACCAACTCAGTGCATGATTGTGAAATGGAAGGACAATTTATGGTTTTCAAAATTTAGCAAAAATGTGCAAAGTGTTACATGATTTTACGATCTATAGTCTAATTTTTTCATTGGGACGTTGGGGATTTTTAGTTTTCTTTTCTTTTTTTTTTTTTTTTTTGCATTTCCTGGACTTTGATTTCACCATTCCTGGAAGATAATATTTTTGGACTAAACTGCCTCACTCATTAGGGAGATATTTTAGAAATTTA
Organism: Micropoecilia bifurca; assembly: GCA_903067075.1. Taxonomy (NCBI): domain Eukaryota; kingdom Metazoa; phylum Chordata; class Actinopteri; order Cyprinodontiformes; family Poeciliidae; genus Micropoecilia; species Micropoecilia bifurca. Next base: position 8,978 of record CAEGAF010019347.1, on the reverse strand, counting down.
TGGATAAGAATTCTTAACATTTCAGTTGTTTCTTATACAAAACTTAACCTCTCATCCTTTGTTTTAATGCAAACAAGAGAATAACTTCATGTAGCTTTCCATCTGACAAGAATTAATTTATGTTTTACAAAATACCTGCACAGGACAAACTAAATAATAAAAGTATGTTAGGAACAAAAGCTTCCACTCCAACCTAATGTAAAATGCATTTGTTAGAGTAGGCAGAGCAGCAGAGAGCTTTAGATCGTGTGTCATGGAGCCTCGAGAGGCCGGCATACGCAGAAAGCTCGGAAAATCAGCCACTCAACCAGCGACGCGCAGAGAAACACCTTCACATACGCTAACATCAAACAGCAGCTCCAGTGAAAATCTGTTTATGGGTTGACCTCACTCAAGGTTTTCCTGTCATTTTAGGAACTTGGTTGTGACGTTTTGCAAAAAGATGTTTAGTGATGCCAATTATCTGCTTTTTTAACTACTTGTACTAGACATGTATCAGATAGATCGATGGATAGACAGACATGTTTTTGTCTGTGGAGCCTTTTGTTTGTTTCTTCCGTCTTCTTCACATGTGATTCCGTGTTGGAAGAGGAGATCGACTGACAGATTGGGGTCTCGTCTGCAGTGGGGGATTTGCTTTGATTTTTCGGAGTGAAGAAGATGTTTTTGCCTGTGAATTTTCCAACCCTTACCTGTGATGATGGCGTGTGGATAGGAGCCAAGAGACCCTGGGTAGAAAATGACTGAAATGAGCTTCCTCTAGCTATATGCGAAGGGTCAGTTGAGGTGGTTTGAGCATCTGATTCGGATGCCTCACCAATGATTCCCTTTGGATGTTTTCCAGTAATATCTCACCAGATGAACAGCCAGGGCAGACCCAGAATTTACTTGAGGAACTCTGAAATGACCAGGAAATGTGTTGAGATTTCTCTCTTGAGAACAATGTCTGGATCTTAATCAGATTAGAAGAGTAAATATCTGAATATAAAGTTCATATTTAGCGGTTTAGCAAGAAAACTAGTTTGCTAACTACTATTATTGTTCTGTTTGAAGGCCTTTTTGCTGCGGTTTCTTGAATGATGTCAGAGCCAGCTGGCCTGGCTGTTGCTCTCTGCGTTGATATTTTTAGCAACAGAATCTGTCCTTTGGCAACAGCCCACCACTTTTCAGTAAAAATGTCCTGTCTGGAGGCCTGTACTGTAGTTCCTCCTCAATGTGGTCTCCAGGGAGTGACTGTGTATCTGCTTCAGTTTGTCTCATTTGTCTGTCCTTACATGAGTTTTGGTGAGTAGCCTGTGTAAGAGAGATTTAAAGCCTCTATAATTAAAGCCAGAGAACATGCGTTCTTTCTCAGATCCATCAGAATTTAATCTAATCCACTGGCCCAGCAGACCCACAGCTCTACAGTATCATAAATGTTAGTCCACTTTAATCGAACTCTAGTCCGTTTTCCTAGGTAGTCCGGTTAGTTAGGGGAGGTGTGATAAATTCACCGCGGTCGGGGTTCGGTGGTCGTGAACTCTAGTACGGTTCAAATGCATAAAGTCCAAAAGCAGGAAGTGGACGACAGTGCAGGGCATTCTGGGTAAACACAACCAAAACAAATGTGCCGTTATAGCACTAGTGTGAGAAATGGCTCATGGTCTTTTACTGCTACAGTAAAAGCTGCTACAGGAGCTAATACCTGAAGCCACTTCCTTTCATAAAGAAGGAATTTGCACCCAGTGTCTTAAAGAGGTTATTGTGTTGTTTTGTTCAGTGGTTCTTAGTGCAAAGGGTTTGGATCTTTTGACGTAGTTGCAGTCAGAAGGAGAACAACAGCTGAAATGTAACAGTTGTTGTAATTTTGTTCGCAAATGGACCTGAGTTTTCCAGACTGGCAGGTGTGTGTGGTTCCAGAGTTCTGGTTTTCACAACACTTATGTAAATCTGGTTGTGTGTGTTTGATGGGAAAGAAAATGTCTGGCTGTGATATTTTGCCTAAAGTGTTAAAGAAAGTTCTTCAATGCCGATGCTTTTTGCCAACTTGTGTCTACAGTCCTGAAGCAGTCACACTCTGCTGCTGGTATCTTCTAGTCTTTGAAAAATGTAAAGTTTTCATTTCTTTATCACACAAAGGGAACAATTTCAACACTCCCTAAAATGTGGGGGCTGTGTAGCATTTTAATTTAGACTGATGCAAGATGTTCATAACACCGGAGACCAGGGCGTTCTGTGCACCGCAGGCTGATGCATGTCTGTCTGTGTCGCATTCGCATGAAGTTTCTTGACGTGCAACCAGGTTTGTGTTAGGGTTTTTATTTATTTTTTAGCTTTCAAGTTGTGTTTTGATGTTTGTTTTTTGGATGGTAGTTCCCAAAAGCTCCTTCGTTTCCAGGTTTTATAGTGAGAGAAGTACGGCTCCATTTTTTACATTTTTACACTTTTTTGTCTTCATACATAAACAGTTGAACTGGGTAAACTGATAACCACAAAATCTTGATTGTGCTTCTCTGATGATTTTATATTTTCCCCACATGGTCGGATGCTACAACGTATCACTGTGTCATTTGATGTCAGAACGTTGCTATAAATGTTCAACATTGAAAGTTCCAAATATAGTCAACATATAGAATGAGATCTGGATCTCATTGGGGTTTTACCTGTTAAATAAAGGAAATAATAATATAAAAATAAATCACGTGAAAGATTTCATGCTGTTGTTCTGCTGTTGAAGTTTTCCTCAAAAGGACCAGCTAAAATCTGAACTCAGCAATTTTATGTCCACACCATGCTACAGCTACAGCTGCTGTTAAGTCTGCACACCTCAACTCCATGCAAACTGCAGCTGTGTTGCATAAAAAGTGATGAGATCAGTGTGGCGCTTGGCCTTCTTTCTAAAAATGCTTTCCTTGATTCCAGTCTCTACGTTGAAGCGTGTTTAAAACGGCTGTAGCATTCGAACCATGATGCATTGCTGTAGGGGTCAGGCGAATTGATGATGTGATTTATTACCATATCTAACCAAAATGCATCTTCAGATATCACGACTTTCATCCTCAGAGAAACTTCTCCCAACCCCCTACCTGGTGTGACCTTCTGCTTCAGGATAATGTCTCATACCATAACCCTTTGCTTCACCGAGCGCTCTGGGAGGTTTTCTACATGTGGTCTCGTTGGACCACGGTTCTGACTGTACGTTTTACATGCCACTGCGTTAGATGTGGCCTGATCTGGCCGGAGTGGTTGTTTAGAAAACTCCTGCTCAGTTTTGGTGGTGAAAGAAATACGCAGACCTCGTGAATGATTCTGTTTAATCCCTGTGGGATCCTGGCTTCTGTCCGTCCTCCTGCCTTTAGTCTCTCGTCTCATCATTTTACATGTTTCTTTCCCTCCATCTTTCTGCCTTCACTATAGTCCCAGAGTTGCATTGTTGCTGTGTCACAGCACAGATGTAGGCGTCATGGTGGTTGCTGCAGTCGTCTGTAACCTTGGTAACTGCAGCCTCACCTTCTCAGGCTTTAACCCTTTCTTCATCAAATGGTACCAAACATATAGAAGCAGAATATTCATGTTTTCCCTCTGAAACTGCTATCTTAACTTTTGTGTGCATATGCGTGTGTGTGTGCCGTGACCCTGTTAATAAATACTAATTACAAGCACATTAAACCACCCATCTGTCACAGTTACAGCTTTCTAATTTCCAATGAATCTGTTCATGCTCTGCTGCATGGAAGACGGCATATGAACCAAAAATTACAGATTTCAAACTAGGATACTCAGACTGATTTCAAATCTGTCAATTTGACAACAATTAGGGCTTAATTTTCCCTCTCCTCATTTTCACAGCTTTCATGAACTCTTTAAAATTTTGGGAGCTACAGTTTGCCAAGAATAAAAATAAAAATTGACAAGATCATCACATGTCCCCAGTATTGTGTTGTAACGTTCTCAGGTGTGAACTGATTTTAGGGTTAGGATTAAGATTAGGGTTAGGTTATAAAAGCGAATGAAATATGAAGGCAAGTCGATGTAAAGTCCTTGAGAAGATAGAAAGACATAATGTGTGTGTGTGTTTGCATGTGTGTGTGTGTATCTTCTCCAGTCTGCTCTGTGTTGTAGCGCTTTCTCTTTACCACTGCCACACAGACATTTATTTCCGTAACACCCAACTGTTTGACCTTAGCAACTAACATCCCAATTCCCGCCTTAGCAACAGGGCAAGATTTGCGCTGTCATGGAAACTGTAACAAATCTGTCAGTTAATTCAGTTGCTAGGTGATGAGGACGAATGGTTAGTTTGCCAAGTCAGACTCCGGTGTGATCAGATCTCTTCAGCCTCTCAGTGACTTGACATGCCGATACTAGTCAAGGCTTCCAGAAGGTTCAAAACAGATGATGGATTTTTAATTTTCCTTCTTATTTTTATTCCTCAATTTCATCGTACAGATATTTTCTAAAATACAGAAAGTTATTGCTTATTTACTGTATGTCAGTGAAATAATCTTGATTTCTGCATAGATGGTATGTTTTTATAGTTAATTCTTCTATGCCTCTGTAAACACGACTATAAATCATAACCCATTACATGACTTAGTGCTTTGTGTGGGTGGGTTAAATCCAGACAGGAAACACTGAAAAGCAGGAAAAGGGGAAAAATGAAAAGGAAAACAGGGCATTTTTTTCTGAAAAGGAAAACATTCATTTTATGAGGTTTTTGTCAGTGTGTGTGTTTTGGTTTGATATGTACTTTAGCTTCAGAATGTCTAGAATGTGACAGCATTCTAGTGGACACTCTGGGGATCATCACTGTGTGACTATCTGACATTCAGCATTTTCAAACGTTTCCTTGTGAGTCTTGGCAGCATAAAAACTTTGATGATTGATTCAAAGGAGGAAATTTAAAAACTATGTGAAAATTTTTTGTCTGTTTTTTTGTCATGCATTTAGATTTTTTATTTTTTTATTTTTTACTAAATGTCAGATTCTTCTACAATTGTTAAGGAGTTGCCTTAACTCTATCAGCCCAGTGAAGTTTGTGCGCTCTCTATCTGGTCTTAAAAGGCCATGAACATTTCTGTTAACAGTTGTCAAAGGCCATGAAGGGAGCACAGCAAACACACACTGTGGTGGACTATAGCGCAGAGCATTCTGGAAAAATACTGCCAAAACAAATGTGACAGTCTAGCACTAGAGGGAGAAATGGTTTGTGGTTTTATATCAAAGCTAAAAAGAAATCCTACAACCACTAACATCTGACTCCACTTCATTTTAATTTGAATTTAGTGAAGAAGGACGTAAGGCTCAGTGTCTTAAAATCACTGAGCCTCTGATAAGGATTTCAGACTTTCTGAAATCCTTATCAGACTTTCTGAAATCCTTATCAGACCTTCTCCGACTTATCAGAAGGTCGGAGAATTTCAAAACCAAAGTTCCACAGAATGAAAGCAAACAGTAATTTTTAAGACTGACATATTTTTCTCATTTAAGCTTCTTTCAAGACTCAAATTTGTCTGGCTGGAGTCCTTTCTAATGTTTTACCTTTTCTGTATAAAACTCATTCAGATTCTTGTGCCTCTATACGGTGATTCTTCATCTTCAGGTTGTAATCCTCTGAGTTTTATTTTCTTCTCGTTCCTGAAACTTTGTGATGTTAGAAACTTGCAGGATGTTTAAATCCCGTCTTCCTATGTTTTTTTTTTGTCATGGTAGTTTGTTTTCATGCTCCTCCAGCACTGGCTTGCATACGCACACATACACACACACACACACACACACACACACACACACACACACACACACACACACACACACACACACACACACAGTAGCACCAGATGGGAATAGAGTGTTCTCATCTAGTTGTTTATCTCCTATGGAGTCTGAGAGGCCTGGTAATAACAGGCAAACAGGAAGAGAACCATCATAAATGCAGAGATCAAACACACACAGACACACACACACACACACACACACACACTCACACACACACACTTGGCTGTAACTCTGGTCCCATGGCTCTCGCTCCAGCAGTGAGCTCATTAAAATGTGCAAGACGACTCCGCTCGTCCTCATGCTTTCTCATCCCTTCTCAGACTCTTCCTGTTTCTTTTCTTTCCAACGTCATCCTTCTTCTTCACACACCCTCTTACTGATCTGGATCTCAAAATGCTGCTGAAGTTGCGTGTGCAATTGATTGCCGTGCATGGTGAATACCTCCTAGCATGTCTGTGTCTACAAATGTGTGTGTGTTCAGGCCGGGGTGGTTCTGCTGGAGGAATGGTTGCCGGGTAGAACGAGAGGAAAGGGAGAAGAATTTGTTAATTATGAAAGAGGGATTTCTCTCAAATAGTTCCGTGCGTGTGTGTGTGTTTGTGTGTGTGTGTGGTATCTCAGGGTATGTGGTAGCCTAAGTGAGAGCATATTTTGTGGTTGTTTTAATCAGAAGGCTGCTGGTTAGAATGAGCAGACCAGCTGTGGTGCCAGATCAATGACTGTAGTGGAGATTTTTGAGGTGCTAATAAGCAAGGCACTCATGTTAAACCAGACAGTGCGTTTCAAATTAAAACAATAACTTGTGAATTTGAATTTGTGATTTTTAAAAATTTTATTAAGAAGACTATGAATATTAATCAACAGAAATATGTCATGTAAATATGCCAGAGTTAGCTGGAGAGACTAATTTTCATCTGGTTTATGAAAGTAACGTACTGCACCTTTAAGAGCTGGTGTCCTGTCATATGAAGGTTCTGCTAATGAACCATCATATGATTCAGATGTGTTGAACAAGGGAAGGAAAACCTCCAGGCCTTGGCTTTGGACGCCACTGCTTTATGTGTATATTTACACTTTCTGATGGCCCATTTAATAAAATAATGCATTCATATTTTTGTAGGACTTTATTTCATGTCTGTGGTAGACTGCAGATAACATTATGCTCATGGTTATTTATGATACAGTGAACCATTGGTTTTAGGAGGACAGCTGCTGTCAGACCCCTTCTGAAACCACTTTGATCTGCCAATTTAAATTATTCAAACACCAAATATATTTTATTATGTTCAGTGGAAACCGTCTTAGCACTACTGCAGAAGCTAACATCTACAGTCCACCTTACCTCCTGCTCTTATTGTCCATTTTTTCTGTTCCAGTCATTTACATTTCTTATCCTGAATGGTAATCGGCACGAGAAGTCTGATGAATGAGTTTTGTTCCCATAACCCATGATGCTTTGCATGAATTATGTGGGCAATTTCTCACCCACCATTATTAAATCTCTGTTGGGGCTCTGAGTGTGCTGACAATAGCTCGTCATCCAGCAGCAAATTACAGATGAGCTCGTTGAGGATGTTGATTTTAGAGTCGGCACATCTTTCTTGGTCACCACTTGCTCAGTCTGTGGTTCTGTAGAACCGGCAGACAGCAGCACCGGCCAGCCTCTCCAGGAATTTACAATTGTTTTTGTGATTTCTTCCGATCAGAGTCGCTGGTTTTGTGCTGCTTCATAAATATTTTGTAATTTTTTTAAGTAATTAATTTCTGTCTGAAATCTACATGAAAAACTAAACAAAAGCAGAAGAAGACAGACTGGACATAAAAACATTTTTTAAATCAATCATGGACAGTAACTTGACATCAAGAGAGTTACTTGATGTAGGTGGCAAAGTGGAAGAAGTAATATTGCCACCTGCAGGTAGGGGTTAGCATTTATGTGGAAAATTTGCAATAAATTCATGATTATGCATTGATTAGCTCAAAAAATGAGGGGATTTGTTGATTTTGTGTGAATTTCCACAATCGCAGAATCGTGAAAAACTGGTATTACCGACCAGGGTTCCAGCAGTTTCTAGTTCACACTATGTTTCAGCCTCAGTGGATCTGTAACAACTTGTACTCATGTTCAGTTGTTTGAAATTAAGACTTAATTTGGTTGGATGAACTCAATGAGAACTCAATGAGCATGTTCTTCTCTGACCTTATCTGAATGTCTTGTACTATTTCTATTCTGATATTGATCAAACCAATGAGTGCTGTCAGTCCTGATCACTAAAGTAAATAGGCCGCCACCATGAGTTAAAAGTCACCAAACAACCAACTTTGTTGGCAAATGTTTTTATATATTTGGACCTGTAATGTACTTATATCTCAGACCCTCAGTGTCACAGAAAACAATCAATTATAAATTCAAACTTGCTGGAACAAATTCTTGATTTTAAAGAAAAGAAAAAAAATGCATAAACTATTAAATGCATCAAATTAGTGACATTTGTCACTGTTACAAGTTAATAAACTACAGAAGGTTTGAGACTATTGCAGTCAACAGTTGGTAAACAGATTAGGTGTAAACTTTTAGTTTTGCTCTGGAACCCTTGACTTTAAAAAGGTTTCACAACTTAGACTTTGCTTTTCAAGAAGCAGGTTTTCTGCCCTTTTTTGTACAAGAAGAAAATCTCAAATTCCGGTTATAGCTTTTTCTAATCTCTTATTTGCTTGCTTGAGATCAAGTTTCTCCAGGTTTATTTAAAGTCACTGAGCCATTCTAGTGGCTCTGTGGTGCTGTTCAGATCTAAATGCTTCTGTCTGCACTCCCACTGACTGCTGGCACGAGGCTCATACATGTCAAACAATATTAGCATTTTACACTTTTTTAGGGTCATCAGGGTGAAACGTACGGCACATTACAAACATGTAAGTAGGTCTATGACTATGTTGTATAAAAAGTCAACACATTCTCACTCCCAACTCGTAACATATTGACGCTTGGTCAGGTACCCTCCGCTTCACATATTGACGCCGAGGGAAACCCCTTGGCGTCAAAATGTGCCGCGAAGGGGCGAACAATATGGCGTCTATTCTATTTTTTAAAAAACCTTTATTTACAATTTATGTGCTAGTTTGAACAGGATATTAAGAATATTTACTACAAATACACGTCAGACGTATCGGTCAAAGGATTTTAATTCGGTATTTAAAATAACTTAGTAAAATATAAAACCGGA
>CAEGAF010019343.1:0-35518 GCA_903067075.1 Micropoecilia bifurca | reverse complement strand
ACAATTTGAGCTTTCTGACGAACTCACCTAGTCCATCTTTATTTATTTCCTTGGAAAAATCTGTTTTGTCACGTGATGCGACTAGTCGACTGGCCCAGAAAAAAGTCATTGCAGAGAAAAGAATCGACTAGTCGACTAGTCGACTAATTGGTGCAACCCCTAGTCAAGACTGCGTCATAATTACCATGACGACAATACAAATTATATATTCTTGGATAGGAAAAATAAAAAGACGTTGAAGGACTGACATTTGTAACAGATAACGCTGGTATGATTCTGTGCAGATGAGGCACCGTACAATCTTTAAAAAGTTGTCCAAATAAGATAAAACCAGCACAAATGCACAAATTTAGTCAGACATGAGTTGCGTGTCCTTGAGATGGTGAGATGAAAATATGTGACCTGGCTTGTTTAGGGTGCCAGGGTGTGCTCACTGGATCAACAAGAAATACCTAGAGGTGTTTCCTTGTTATTCATTCTGATAATAATTCAACTCTAAAAGTCAGGATGTTATAAGAAGACACTTGTGATTTAATGAAACCTTAACTAAACCTGCTTGGCAGCAATTTAACTATTAAATCCAGTTAAAGCTGGAATTCAAACATGATATTATGTAACTAAATTGATCATTATCTTATACAATTTTTTTCCAGATATGGTATGGCCTACTCCAACAATCACGTGTGTTCGCTCAGTGATTGGTGAGTTGAGTATCATTTATATTTTAACTTTAAAAAAAAAACTTAACTAATAAGTTCTCGATTTCTCTTGTAGGAGCGGTAAAAATGTCTGTCGAGGGAATGAGACCGAAGGATGTTGCTTTGTTCCTACAATAAGGTGAAAAGTCAAGAGACTTAATGTCTTATTTTGTCTTCCCAAGGTTTGAATCATTAACATAAATAATAAAAAATGATTTATTTTTTATTTTTATTCCAGTGGAAGTGGCACCTTTGCTCCAGAAAGCTCGCTGTTTACAGCAACAATGAACGCGGGAACTTTTCTCTGTGAGTTCAGCAGCAAAATGCCTGTGCTTCACATGTAAAGTGCCTTAAAAAGTATTCACACCCCATAACATTTGTCATCTGACCCTTTTTCACACTCATAACGTTCTTCAACTTAAAATTAATTCAAGGGAGAGGAAAATTAAAGGCATTTGTTCTGACTAGCTTTTCTGTCCCAACCACAGAAAAACCTCCCCTTACCTTGATGCTGCCTCAACGATGTATCATCATGGGGGAGTGACATGCTCTCATTGACGTTCACTGTTAATTTTTTGGACACACTGTTTACAGAAGGTTTTGACTTTATTTCTCATCTGACCAAATTGTCTACCTCTTCCCACATGTTCGCGGCTAACCGCATTTCCTATTAGCTGTCTTTCGAGAATGGCAATTTTCTTTTCATTTTAACACAAGGACCCAAATTTACAGATAGCAAATGCTCTCCTTGCTCGCCTGTCAGTGGAAGTGGACGGCCATATGTGGAAGGTTTGCAGGTGTGAAATCCTGGATCGGTTTTCAGATGCTACATAAAGCAGAGCTGAGTGAGACATTCAGAGATTGAGATATTGTTTTTTGAATTAAACTGACTCTATATCTTTATCTTCTGTGTTTCTTGTTGCCGTTTGTTCACTAATGCTCTCTAACAAACCTCCGAGACCTTCACACAGAAACTGAATTTAAACTGAGATTCAATGATACACATATATAATATATTTAATAACAAGGCGACTCTCAAAGGTACTGCACTTGTGTTTTATTAGGTGCATCTAATTGAAAAGAGATGCACAGAAATACATGAGACACTTTTGAGATTATGGACTACTTAATGGCTCACCTAAAAACCCAACACGATACAAAAAACAAATAAGTCAAAGGGGTATGAATACTTTCTAAGGTGGTTTGGTGCATGTTATGTGTGATGCTAATCCTGTTTTCCTCTTTAGTTGTTCTGTTCACCGTATTCCATCATGCCCACATAATGGAGAGACACATGTGCCACTCCATGCTGAGCAAATTGGCGTTAGCCTTTGGATTGGTGGCAGCCGCCGGGGCCTTTGCTGCTGGAAACTGCAACGTAAGCAATGCTTTACTTCCCACAAGTATTTAGCGGTGTAAAAGTGAGCAGAAAACCCCCTGGGCCTGCTATGCAGAAGGATGAATTGTAAAAAGATTTTATCTTATGAATACTTATATTAAAGTGGAACTGTTTCAGTTCACACCTGTGTTGAAAGAGCAAATAAAGGCAGGTCACTATTTGCTTTGTGCGCTCTTTAAAGATTTCCAGCACAGGAGGTGTATTTTAATCTCTTACGCAGCTCATAATATTGCACAGAAACCAGTGTTCTATTTTTTATTCCAAACTTATGTATTGAAAACCTGGAGCATTAGACCACCTGCTATTTTTCCACTACCGAAACCAATCACATGCCTTCTTTTGAAATCTTCTCCAATCATGAGGAAAAGACTGAGCTGAACTGCAAGAAGGACAAAAAAAAATAACAATTCACTACTAGCATTAGTAGAGAATTAATAATTAACTGCAGTTAAAGAAGAATGTTTCTCTGCTTTCATAATGAAAAAGCTGTTACTGCTCTCCACAGCCGAAAGCTGTAACTCTCCTGCACTACCTCGGAGCTGCCGTCAGCTTCACGTGTGTCTGTTTCTACACCATCCTGCTCTGCGCCCTGACGGGGAAGTGTGTCCTGACCGGGTTCGAAAGATTCCTCTTCCCTCTGCGCGTCTTCTTCGCAGTGGTTCAGTTCACTGTGACTGTGGGCTGTATCCTTTTTGGAGTGTCTGATGCCACACCAGCTTTGTTTAGTAAAGAAATGCTTATCGTTTGCACAATTATACAATGATTTAACTTGACGATTTTAAACTGTATCTGAAGGCAGAATATAGCAGTGAGACCCAGGTTATAGCCTCAAAGTTCTTTACAGATCTGCGGTGCAACTGTGTTTACTAAGTGGGACTGACTACAGCAGCTTGCACGACACAAGGAGGAAGCACAAAACCTTCCCCGGGACGGTTCAAATAAAAAAAGAGATTTAATCCTTGATCAATTCAGCCATAAACAATCTTTCCAGTGATGATCTGACTTTGTCCTTCAGATCCTTAACTCGACAACCTGCAGATACCATTTTTTTCGTCCAGCAAGAGTATGTCTACAACCTCCTGTCCGCAGTTTTTGAGTGGACCCTAAGTGTCAACCTGCAGATGTTTGAGCTCACCTACACAGTGGAGTTTTTCTTCTTCTCGTCCTTCATGGTTTCAAACCTGCTGAGCAAACGCGAGGAGGAAAAGCCCTTGATATTGCCCATGTCATGATATAAGGCGGCCAGGTTCCAGCAGGAAAGCACAGTCTAGCCACTGTTATACAGTGGCTAGACCCTGGCTGAAGGTTCAATAGCGTTTTATGTTATTTCATCGCTTCAGTCTTTGATGGCTTGGATTGCGTTTACTTTTGTTTCATTATCTCAACTGTTACTTGAAAAAAGGTTTTCTTAAATTGGGCATTTCTGTATCTTAGGCAGTATATTTATTAAAACTCTTCCACTTTAACAGCAACAGAACAAACCACATACTTATAGTGCCTTTCAAAGTCATTCACTCTCTAGAATTTTCTCTCATTTTTTTTGTCACATTAACCACAAACTCTATTTTTTGTGTGTGTCTGTGTATGGGGGGGATTTTACATGATACGCCAACACTAAGTACATCTGAAACGTCCAGTGTGTAAATGTAATCAGAAGCACTGAGCTGGCACTTTGTAGAACAATCTTTCACTGAATTTACAGCCGCAACATTTTTGGTGGTACGTCTCTACGAGGTTTCCACGTTTACAAATTAAAATTTCTACCCATTCTTCGGTGCGATATTGCTCAAGCTCAGTCTGATTGAATTGATAAGAAATTTAAAAAATCTTGCCACAGATTGTTCTTCAAATGCAAGTCTTGATTTGGATTGGACCGTTCAAGTCTTGATTTGAAGACTGGTTTGTCTGGTTTGTGGAATGTTTGATCATTCCACTGTAGCTGTGTCTCCTTGCCCGACTCGCCAATTTAGATGGGTTGGCATATTTTTGTGCAATATCTGTTCAATTTTCGAACATGAGTCATCACTTTTCTCCCTGATCTGTCTGCTGTGTTTGCTTGGTCTTCACTAATTCTCTCTAACGAACCTCGAAGGCTTTCACAGAGCAGGTTTTAGTTATACTGAGAATGACTTTCACACAGATGGACCCCATTTACTAATTGGGAGACTTTCAGCGGTAATTGCTTGCTCTGGATTTTATGTAGGGAATAAAAGCGAGAATGCCTGAACACAAATGTTACTTTGCCACAAATTTGAAAACCTTGTGTCAATTTCCTTCCACTTCTCAATTATGTTAGTACTTTCTGTTGGTCTATCACATAAAACCCTAATAAAACACGTTAAAACTTGTGGTTGTACCGTAGCAAAATGTGAACAGGGATGTGAATAATTTTTCACAGCTGTGTAAACTGTACTTACCAGAAATTATTTACCCAAGTCATCTGGCTTTGATGAAACGGTTTACGTCTGTGTGTGTGTGTTTTAGTGCAATAACCTTTAGAATGTGGACAGAGTGTACCAACAAACACATTTTCTCTTGTAGCTCGGTACAAACCTGACGTTTAGGCACTTTAATAGAATTAAGAAGTTATTATGTGTCGTGCTGATAGACAGGATAGACTATGATGCTCTCACAGTCTATCCTGCTCTTGGATCGAAGGGCAGAGTTCCTGAAACTACCAAAAATCCTGTTTGACTAGACGATTAAGACTGAGTGACGTTTTTGAACAAAGACTTATACGATTCATTCTCACTGAAAACACACAGACGTCATCACCTCCTTTACAGAAGGTGTTGCCTGTGTCCTTTCCATTACATTACCGGATTGTATCGCATCAGGTGTTCCAAGACCGACGTTGCTAGTTTATTAGTTTACGAGTTTAAGGGAACGACCATGCTGGAGAAACATAAAAGCAGGAGTCATCTTAGAAATGCTAAATTATCATTCCCATATACTTTTTTTTTTTTTTACAAATAAAATTAGATGAAGATCTCTGAAGGTGTTTTATTGTGTTTGAATTCCTAAATGCATGGGTGATCTTGTCATTTGCCCAAAACCATGAACAATTTAAAATTCTCCTCACTTGTAGTTTGCTTAGCTTTAACCCATAATAACCAGGTCCTCAGCTATTCGTTAGTTCTTTTTTCAACATTAGCGTCCTCAGTCTTGCTGAAAACGTCAGGTAATGAGGTAATATGAGCTTGTAGGAAGCGTCAAAATTCAATATTAGTTGTCTTTACTCAAACCTGTGATGATTACACATTTTTCCCGACAAACCTCTGAAGGCTGCATTTATTCCTGTTGCTGGTTCACCTTTTCATACCAGTTTTTTGTTCTAGGCAACTTTTTACAAATATGCGAGGATACAGCACTCTCAAGAACCAGCCCCTTTAGCAAGACCCTTTTGTTTAATGTCCTTGTGGAGAGTGTGTGTTTTCTGGACACCTGTAAAGTCAGCCGTCTTCCCCATGACTGTGTTGGCCATAAAGTGGACATTACATAGCATAAATACATTAAAATTTGCTTTTTTTTTTTAAAAAAAAGATGGTTTTTGGTACCATTGAATTTTATTCAACAGTACCTGGACAAGAGTCCTGCTAACAGAAGACATGCAGCAAATGACCTGAATCATACCCAGGAGAGCAGCATTGACAACTGTTGCCTCAGCATATGGTGCACCTAAAATTGTTTTTTTTTAATTGCTGTAATATATTCAAATTTTCTGAGTTCTTGTCATCTGTACGCCTGGGTCATTTTAAGTTGAAATAAATATTTGGTTTAAATTATAAATTATGTTTTCTAAATTTTGGCTTTTAATCAAACATTAGCAAACCTTCCAATTGAAATTGAAAACACCCAATTGAAATTCAAGCACTTTCGAGGATTTCAAGCACCTGACAAAAATATAATCAAATATTTCACTCCTGTAATAAATGTATGAATGGGATTAACTTCCTGAAATGATAAACCTTCTTAAAATACCTTTTTTTTTTTATACATGTACCCGTAGCTTGCAAACTACAGCTCAAAGTGGCATCTTATGATCACCAAGTCTCCATTAAACAATTTTTTGCAAGGCTTTTGGACTAGTTGCAGTTGTTCACAAGCAAACTAATCCTATTTTGTTAGATTGGGTTTAATGCTAAATCATTGAGAACTCAAAACTCTTCATAAAAGAGACAACAATGTTGTGGTTTAATGCAAAGCACTTAACCTTTACTTGAAAGAAGGTAATATACATCCTGGAATTACAGATAATAAAGATACATTATGAGCAAAGTCATTTCACAATGAATATAATCTTTCTTTCGCATCATCTGAGGAGTGCAACATAATCTACAGTTGCTGTTAGGAAGAGAACAGTGAAAAGCAACACCTTCTGTCAGCAATGTTACTGTATGGTACACAGGGGAAAATGTCATCTATATGCAGTAGTCCTCACTATAAACTGTAACCAAAGAAAAATAAAACAAGTTTTATCGCTGTATTTCAACTAAATAACTGCAATGCATACATTATAAATAAATGTAAGTGGAAGAAAACAAAACAAAAATTACTACAAGCAATATTCAACAATTCCAGCGTGGTTGAAGTAACAGATGGCCTTAAAATCCAAACTTTCCACTTTGGAGTGTGAGCACAGCTTTTCCGAACTTTAGGATACTGTAGATTCTTCATGCTGATTCACCTGAAAGCCCACCTTATGTTCTGAATAAATCAAGTTAAAAACTGTCCTTAAAACTTGTTCTGTGAAGCAAAAAAAATGTGTCTAGAATTTTTCTTGTGGGGGAAGAAACACCTTTTAGAGGAGAATTCAGCATGAGGGAAACACAAGGCCTTAAAAAGTTAAGGGGGGTTCTTTCCCAACTCAAAGTAGTCGAGTACTGAAAAAAAGCTCGCTCTCAGGTTGGCCGTGGGAAATCACTATACAAGTCACTCAACTCCTCAACTCAAAGGAAATTATTTCTGTTCTTCTGCTCATTTAAGACATCTTGAGGGAGACTCTCCAGCCAGCCTGGTTCTAATAACTCCTTGTGTTGGAGGGGTTGGGGGAGAAGCTCAGACTGTACACACTTTAAACAATATTTGTTTGCAATAAAAGAAAAATACACTATAGTAGTTGACAACTCAAAAAGTTAATGTGATGATGCAGACTGGTAATTGTTTAAATCTACAGCAAGTTGAAACAGGGAAGGGTTTTCAAACAGAGTACATGTTCTTGGTGGTGGAGCCGCTCTTACTGGACGTGTCGTCATGAGACTGGTAGCCAATCATGGCTTTTATAGGGATGTTCAAACGCTCTTTGTAAAGTTGCCTGTAGAGACACAAGGAAAAGAAGCTCACAGTCACCATCTAATGGTTGTAGAAATCCAGCAGTAGAAATACAACATTCAATGATTTGAGACCCAAGGATCAGTTTCTTTCACATCACAATAATTGTGATGTTCTATGACATCAAAACAACAACATTGAGGTTATAATGTGAGAAAATGTGAAAACGATCAAAGGGTACAAATATTTTTGTACAGCCCTGCGTATTGGTGCGACTTTCTTTCTTACCCTATCGTCATGATGGCTTCCCTGTTTTGGCAGTTGCTTGTCCAGATGGATATTTTGTCGCCTTTAGGTCTGACGTTCACCACAGCTCCGCATACCTCTTCACTTGCCTCATCAAATGACTCACCGACTAAACACAGGAGCTGTAAGGTTCAGCATGACAACGTGGGTCAATTCATCTTTCCCTAAACAAATCATCCTATTAGACGACAGGGAGGCGTTCTGAGGAGAAAACAGCGGCGGTACCGTTTCCATCCAGTAGCGGTCCAGGTCGTTGTGCCTCTGTTGTTTGTTGAGAGTCATCAGCCATCGACCCCCGAGCTTATTCCGATCATCTTCCCACATTGGCTTAATGCCATCCTGGCACAGATAATTACAATTATGTTAAATACTACAGTGTGTCCGTTTCTTTCAGATGCATTCATATTTTGTCCATAGTTTATATTCTTAAACTTAAGAGAACAGTCTCTAATTTGAAAAAGCTGATTTCAGATATGCTAATATGTATGAAAGCTAGACTGTGAAAGTGCAATATTACCAACTCTTATTTTATTTCAACATATTAAGAGAAATAAAACATTATCAGATGATAACAAGGAAGAAATGTCAGATTGTAGGCAAAAAATATTCATACAAATGGATAAAAAGGGGAGAAAAAAAGTTGATTTACCTTAAACAAGGAATAATCACAACCAAAGCCAAGCTTGCTTGGTTGCTGTATGTGGTTATATAATCTGGAAAGAATATCAGAAGAATTTTTAACATCAAACAACAAAACTCAGCAAAATCTAAACATATATATATATATATATATATATATATATATATAAAATCAAGCCTCATTTGCTTTAGATAACAGTAAAATGATCTGCAATATCCTGCAGACATAGGAGGCAAATAAAGACTTAAAAACAGCCCTGCTGGATTGTATGCGTTT
The DNA here is from genome assembly GCA_903067075.1 of Micropoecilia bifurca. Classification (NCBI taxonomy): domain Eukaryota; kingdom Metazoa; phylum Chordata; class Actinopteri; order Cyprinodontiformes; family Poeciliidae; genus Micropoecilia; species Micropoecilia bifurca. Next base: position 26,928 of record CAEGAF010019343.1, on the reverse strand, counting down.
GCATTTTGATAGAAAGTTTCATATATTCATTCAAAATATATTCAGGGAATATCCAATAATGTCTTTGTAATATTCAGAAACAGTTCACAGCACATTATTGAAATAAAAATAAAAATGAGAGATTATTTGTGCTTTTAAACCACTTTCATAAAAACTCAGAAAATTTAAAAGGTTGAATTCATTTGAAGCAAAACTCAGCACACATAAATGATTCCACATTGTATTTGCAGGAGTTTGTATCATTTCATAAAAACGAAACTTACGCCCAAAAGTCTTCAACTGTGTCAAACTTGGAAATGAGACGCAAGTTCTCCGTCCAGCTTTTGCTCTTGTCATTTTTGAAATACCACAGGGCCCATCTGAAAAAGGAAGCAAGTTCAGGTTCACATGACAATTTTTGCTTCCCTCACTAAGGAAATACCTCTTATCTAATATTATGAGCCAAATTGGTCGAAAGAGGTTTTTACTTCATATTGTATGACCTCAGTGCACAGCAGAAACAACAGCTTCTCACAAAAGCACACGTGAACGCAGAAAACCATCGGCAGCACTAAAAACGCAGCCTTTGTGTACAATGGGAGCATTTATTCTTTCATATGTTCCCAGAAGGGGCGGGGCTGGCCGGGAGAGGGCCGAGGGCAGACAGGGGACACCGGGCGAACTCGGTGCCCCCACCACCTACAGCTGTTCCATTAAACCCACCCATCAGCAGCATAAAGCCCATCATTACTGTGTAGAAGGCTGGGCAATAAACCAATAGCAATATTGGTTTATTGCTATAAACCATTATGTGTCTATTGCAATATATACATATTGCAATAGACACATGATCAATGTCAACGGCTGATAAAATGTTTAATAATTTGACTGGAGTATGATGCAGAACCGCACAGCATTCTGGGGGATGTAGGCAGAGTAAAGACTTTGGTCACTCAACCTCTCCCAGCTGCCTAATCAGAGTGTGTGCCATCAACTAACTCAGGCACTCACGCTTGGTTACTTAGCAACAACCTGTTGAGTCACTTGTTGTTACCTAGTAACAACCTCTTGAGTAGATTGCACAGTAGCAGTTTCGAGGTTTGCCACCGTATCTTATAACTGCTAAAAAAAAGAAGAAAAAAAGAAAAAAGAGAGGAAACTGTGGATAAAACAATTAAAAAACAAGAAAGGTCATGTCACCAGTTTTGGCAGTATCTCAGATACTTAAGACAAAAAAACTAATCAATAGTTATTCATATCGGCTGATATGAGTCACTTTGGCTGCATTCATACTGCAACCTGAAATGACCCAATTGTGATTTTTTTTTGTTGCCATAATGTGACCTGCATCTGATGTTTTTATGACAGTCTGAACAACGCAGATCAGATTTTATTCAATTCGCATTCTGATTTTCTCCACTTTGTATTTCATAAATTTAGTTGTTTTTTTAAAATTATTTATTTTAAGGCTTATTTAACTGTAACTATATATTTGCATGTTCTTTTACTTCCCCCAAAACAACACATTTTCAGAAGCAAAATATGATTTTCATATTTCCAAGCAGCTGGTAGTTTCAAGTAGTAGCTTGTAAGAAAATCATGTTACAGCACTGAAACTTAAAGAGATTACCATGTCTCCTTATGTTGCAACTGTGTCGCTAAGCTCCATTGTGTGACTTAAATGTGTACTAAAGAGACCAAGAAAAATAAAATAAAACAAGATGAAGGAAATTGCAAACAGGTTCCAAGTTTCTGAAGCTTGAATTACTAAAAGACACAATGTGCTTAGTGCCACCACAGAAACAGGAAAGTTTTACTCTTGTTTTGCTGTTTGCTCATATTTAGCAAATGTTTTTACAATGTCCATCAAGAAGGATGCAGTTAATTAACCAACTCAGTTAAATGAGGAAGAAATGTGCTCATTTGAACATGGAATGATCTCAATAGGACAATCCAAGTTTGATATTCAAAATGTTTTTCCAACATGCACCTATTCAACTCAGTGGCTGCGATTCTCACCTGTTTTGCAGTGGATGTTTGATATACTGCTCAGGATTTGCAACAACCTGACCATCAGCCTGTTGATCTTCAGTTTCAGCTGCTTTCTAAAGAGATAAACACACAAACACATCGTATAGCTGCAGAGGAAACAGAATACAAGAATCTGGATGAATCCTAGTCTTGCACGCACTGCAGACGAGAAAGGCACAAACACAGTTTTTAATGAGGGCTACAAGAAAATTTGTAATATTTACTAGTACAATTTCAATAACAATTTGGCCTTTAAATCCTGCCAACTTAATCAGTCACCTAGTTTAGACGTCCGACACGAAACAGTGAGATGACTAAGCAAGCTTCTCAAAGCACGGCCCTGAACTTGGCTTCCGATTGTTGTACAAGAGTATTTCTTAACCATAATCGTCGTCCTTTGCACAGAATAGAAAACCCTCGGAGGGCAGAGACAAGCTATAAGGATACAAATAAAGACAACCCTCCCCCCCCACAAATTAAATAATTCATTCCAGATGAATGACTAACTCACTCGCTGCGTTCAACAAAATGGGGGTTTGTGAATCCAAATCAGCACAGACTGAGCTGTAAGTGCGTCCACTGCATTTACATGATTTGATCACCGTCTGCATTCCACCTCTTCTTTTGGAGATTTGATGTTTTTCCCCATTGTCACTGCCAAACCTCAGAGGACCAAGAGACTCATCACGTGATTTGAAACGTGGTTCTGAACGTTCAACGGTTCCACAGATTTCAGGCGACCAAGCACCCAAGATGTTGCAAAACAGAACAGACGGACTGTGTCGATGTTGATTTTGCAATATTAAAAAAGACGGGATAAAAGTAATGCAGATATAAAAGTTTGTTCATTTCTATTCTAGGAGAGTACAGTGAGAGGTTGACAAACTTTTATTCTCATGACTTCAATATCTTAAGACATTAGGTGTACTAGTAAACTTGAAAAGGAAGATTAGCTATGTGAGAGAAACAGTGAAAAACGGCTACCTTTTACCAGGGCGCCTTCATACAAAATTAGATAGATTAGATGGTGGATGTTGACTTTTAAGTAAACATCTACATGTCGTTTCTTCAGCACCACAGACAGCGACATGGACATGTCCTCTGGACACGTCAGAGCCAAGGCTGAAACCAGGGATATGTATCAGCATAAACTCCAGTTAAAAAGAAATTGTCAATGATAAACTCAGAAACACACTGACTGCTGCTGCTGGAGGAACGTAGAGAGATAATAGCAAAACAAAGGCATTTTGATGATATTTTAAACTTATCGGTTAAATCGTTTTTTTTTTTAAAAGCAGAAACTCGAGACACCTGCAAGGTTTTAATATGTGCATTATGAAAGACTTCTGCCTTTCATAGGCCCCACACTGACAACATTATAATATATTTCAAGCTGTGTTTTTGAAGGACACATTTGAACGCGAGTCACCAAATTAACATTTATAACACCTACAAACCAAACAAATTAAACAAATCTCGTAATAAGTGCCAGAAAAAGATAAAACCTTAGCTCACTTCACAACTAAGGGTTGCTAGCATTAGTTTTAGCAGGCGTGCTAGGCTAGTTAGAAGCTCGATACACACGTGTTTTTAGCGTCATAAACTGCATCAATAGATTAGAGGGGGCAAAATAAAAGTGTTCCCGCCATGACCACCACTGTACTTTGGGTCTAATGTCGAGTTATACCAAGGCAAACCACTGCGTAAAGTATGAATGAACGACGCTCAGTCAATCAGTCCCTCCCTGCCGACCAAGTCAGGCACATTGCACTGCATGCTAACGCTAATCCACGCCGATATTGTTAATGCGAAACACCGTCAAATTACCCTAAATACAAGCGTCACGTTCAACGTGGAAACGTCGGAAATTAAATCCAACAGATAAAGCGGGGACTCAACGAGCCTCTCCGCGCGCATCAGTCGGTTATTTTCATCTGTGTCTCGTCTCTCTTACCGGCTCCGATGTCGCCATCTTGACTTGTAGAAACGATCTGCCCGTGCGACGCTTCAATCCGCTCTACGGAAGCCGCGCCGCTCCAGTTTGACTTGAGTGACCGAACGAAAGGATATAATCAAGCTTCGCATAGTTTTATTTATTAATAATAATCATAAAAATATACAGTGTACCTTGGGGGAGGGGGGACTTACGTGAGCCAAAGACTTTATTAGATTAGTAATCGTGAAAAATAAGTGAATAAGTGAGAACCTATATAATACTTGGTAACAAAAAAGTCTCTCCATAGTGTTATGAACACAAATTTTAAATTTATTCTGCCAATACGCAAACCTAAAATACAACATTATTTATCTTTTTCGCAATTTTTAAACAAAAATTTGACTAAATGGCATACAATCTGGTAAATATAACTTGAAATGTAAATAGAAATTGGTTGTTATTTCAGTTACCATTGATCACAAATCTACAAAAGACGCCACAATTTGAAACCTGTCTTACCTTGTGTATGGGTAGTTTTATGTCATGGATCTGTCTGTACTTGACAAAAAGCTCTTCACTGTAATACAAAACTACTTTGAACCAGATGAACTTGGAACCTGGTGCCTAGAGCTCAGTTCCCTCCTTGGTTATTACCTTTAAGAGGCAGCTTTGTCACATGTGGTTTAGTAAATTATCATACTTTCCACCAGGACTAAAGTTGACAAAAAGTCACGAGGAACTGTCATTATACACGTGATAAAACATTTTGTGTACATCACCTGACTTATGATCCTTCCTAAGTTTCAGCTGTAGTGCTACAATTGAAAACAATTTAATTGATAAGTATATTACTTATCTCAAGAAAGGACTGGTAATTTGTTCCTTTTTTAGAATCCATTAAAAAAAATTAAATGATCCTGCTCCAGTGTATATAAGAGACATTTTAGAAATCTGAGACCATCTGTTGGCTTTATCTTAAGACCAGAGGGGACAGATTTAGTAAAATATTGTCCCCAGGTGACCTTGGGTGTCCAGAAAGGTCACCTACAAATAAAATGTGTTATTATTATTATAACCACTAACGGGAATGCTTTGCATCCCCATCTTCATAGCATGATTCAGTTGAATCTTTCAATAGATGCAGGGGTGAAGATGACCACCCCATAAATTTCCGGTATTATTTATCCTTTTGGTTATTGCTTCAGAACATAAAGCAGTGTGTTGTGACTTTGCCTTATACTATGTCTGCAAATGTGCATCCCTGTAATATGTATTAAATCAACTTTAGACAACGACCTTACTATAAGTAAAATTCCTCAAATAGTCTGTAACTTAGCAAATAAAAATGCATTTGTTTTCTTCCTAACTGGATAGATGACTAAATATCAAAAATAAACAGCATGTCAAGTTGTGGTTAAAACTGTATTTCAACACACTGGAACTTTTCAGTGAGCCATGTGTTGTTGAAGCTAGAGTGAAAAACTGAAACAAAAACAACAAAAACAAATCATGATGAGGTCCAAAATATAAATATGACTTTATTTCACAATCCTGAAAGAGATCAGCCATCCGTAAAAGGAATGCTAAATTTAGTCTCTTCTCAAGTCTAAACTGGATATACTTTTAGCAACATACAGTAATTCAATTTTAAAATAAGCAAGATCACCCATTGTCTAAAACACCTTTAACAGTACAATAAAAACAATGTGGTTCACATACATATTTACAGTCTGTCTAAATGCTGGTGCTCGTTACAAAAATGTTTCATGTGGACAGAAAATGTCCGTTCAAATCAAATAATAATAAAAAAAATACAATTTTCATTTTATTGTGTGATGCTTAAAATTCAGTGGATTCCAAACAGTTTTACATTCATTTATATTATTTTTTGCATGTAGGTTCAAATTTTTTTAAGAGCTGCTGGAGAAATCTTTAAAATGTGGAAGACATTTAAACTGTAAATGAAAAACTGCACCAGTATGCACCTTCAACTTGCACTTGAAAAACATATTAATGCTCCCGTCTGTTGTCCCCTGTCTGCCAATGTTTGACAAAGGAGCTGGTACAGACAATGTCTGAATACATCCGACAAGGACGAGTTCTAGAAAAAGCACCGTTATACAGTTTAGAACCAGATAAGTCAGTGTCTGCACTTTGACATCTTTTCTTTTAGCACCAAAACCGAGTTTAAGCAGGCGACCGAATGTTTCAGATAAAAACGTAATGTCATCTGTCTTAGTGTGAATATGAGTGAAGGGTTGTGCTAAAGTTGCAATCATCTTAGTTCCTAAAAATAAAGAGCTTCTCTTTAACGGGTACAAAAAAATTCCCAGGAGCTACTCCCAGCCCCTTTACTGAGACCCTGTAAAAAGATATATGTAAACAAAGGTCTTCACAAGAGCTGGGCACTTGAAAAAACATCTTAAGAAATTGTTTGAGTGCGACATGGTGTTCAAGTGGTTTTACAATAAGAGGGTGTTGTGTTGACATCTGACACATTTATAGCTTCTTGTAAGGTAGCACCATTAAAATATACAGTTAGATTTTGAAGTCCTATAATCACACTTGTTCCCTATGAAAGACGCCTCTTCCAAGAGTGAAATACCAGAGCCGGCCCAAGGCATGAGCAATCGCAATTGATACAGAATTGAACAGAAGTACAGTGCAGCCATCCATTTTCACTGCCTTTAGCATTTTATAGTAACAATCTGAAAGGTTAGTACAGTTCTTAACTAGTGAGGGAGAGTTCATCTCTTTTCAAAGATTCTGATCTTTTGGGTCGACTCCCTCACTGCTCCAATATGTCTCCACCAAGTATAACTCAAGAGTCTTCTGTCTTGGTCTCATTTGTGGAATTATGAATATTTTGCCAAAAGCAAGGATAACCTCTCACTGATAAACTTAGCAAATGTCACAATCGGTCAGTTAGGATTGTTACATTGTCTGTTTAAATTATTTTCTCTTCTTTTTATAGTAGAGCAACAGTAACTCTTGCCCGTGTCAAAATATGACTCAATCCGATGTTATGCACTGTTTAACAGCTCAAATCCTCTAATTAATATAACTGTTGTGGTGAAGCGGGTTTTTTGGTAGTGGTTAAATTGTACTTTCAGAGAAGGATTTGTTCGGATTTGATCTGCATGTAATTCAAGAAGTATTATCAAAAACACAGTGATACATTTTCTTAAAACTTTTTGTCATCACCAAAATAAATGCAACTAAATACTGTGATAAAATATTACGTCTGCATCACCAATCAAGATAAAACTGATCTAATTTCATTGATATATTCTATTTTTAAAATAAAAGCGAATGTTGTAAGAAAGAAATACAAGAAAATAATCTATGTAAAGAGATAAGCTATACAAAAGTGGTCAACCACATTTAATGTAGTGTGAGAATGAAATCTAGCAAACTTACTGAAATTCTTGATAAGCTAACATTAGTTAAAATGTTAGCTCAACCTGCTTCTATAAAGGATGCACATTCATTGGCCAGAAGCTAGGTTTTAGCTAACATGCTAATATTGCTAGCTAACAATAGTAACAAAGGGACGTTAGCAGAGCTGTGGTGACAGCTACAAGGGTCCCCACATCTAACTAACTCTGGTCAGGACCTCACACAGCCTTGGACCGGCTCTGGTGGAACTGAGAACCTACTCTGGATAGTTTCTCATGATTCATTACTTTGGTGAGAACAGAATTTCATTAAATATGTGTGTACTCAAACTGAATAAAAAGCGAATTATTGCAGAAATACTGTAAAACAAAACATGGTTAATTTTTAACTGTCAAATTTACTCTATAGCATCTCTGTCAGCATACACAATTCAGGCTTATGCCCTGTTTTTCAAGTTAAGTTAAGGGAAAGTGCTTTTTAATATGCCATTTATAGCTGTGAATTAAAGGAATAAAATATCTAAATGAAGAAAAAAGTAAAAAAATTTAAACCACCAACAGAAGACGGAGGCAGTGAAAGGAAAACGCATAATGCTACATGTGACAATCTGTAGTAAATAAAATTATGTGAAGTAACAAAATTGCTAAACCAAGGTTACAGTGAGAATGGCACCAAAGTACACTCCTACTGTACAATATAAAGCAGGGTATCATAGACATCTTGCAGTAAACAGGCTTATATCAGAAATTAAATAGAAATTGTTATGATCAGAATAAATAATCACATCTTTTTTTTTGTTCTAAATCATGTGTATAAAACCAGTTTAAAAACATCTCGCTTCAAAGCACCATCTCTTTACATTAAAAACCAGCACCGAAACTCACAGTTGAAAAGCCAACAAACTTTGGTCCTTCCCATCACCAAAGATGGCCGACTCTAAGAAGGACAAAGTTGGCAGACAATAGAAAAGTACAATAAAAAAAAAAGCGACACAATGACGATGAGAGTAGCCGTTTGAAGGTGAATGAGGTAAGGCAGAACCACGGTGTAGGAGTTTCGAGTAAGTCTGTTGAAACATGCCGACTAAGACCAGCGATTGTAAGGACCCGTCACATGTGTAAGTGCATAAGGAGACACGGTGACAACGCCGCCTGTCGGCTCAGTGAAAGCCTGCCGTGTCGGGACATTCATTACCCTTCTTGCCTCCGCTGTCTCCTTATCCTCGTCTTCCTCTCCCTCCCCGCCCCCTGATGTTTTTCTGTTCGTCCCCGCACCGCCGCCTCCCTCCATCCTCAGTCTCTCCGCCTCCTCCTCCCGCTCCCGCTCCCGCTTGGCCATCTTGGCGTCCCACATCGCCATCCCATGGCCTGGCTCGTTCAGGGCTTTGTGCTGGTAGAAGACCAAAGAGATGCGAGTTGGGTGGCGGCGGTTCGGCTTGAGGATGGGGGTGGTGGCGTGGAGCTCGCGGCGCGCGCACTCGATCAGGATTGAGCCGTGTGACGGCGCCACAGCGACGCCGCCAATGTCCTCGTCCAGGAAGTTGTGCTCGCTGTCGGACCACACCTCTTCCTCCTTCGCCTGGTGCGGTTCTTCGAGCGGCGGTGTTTGTAAGGGGAGAGACTCGCCTGGAGGGAAGTCGTGACCCCTGACCTCTCCTGCAACGCCTTCTGCAGCCCGAATAAGTCCATTGAGCCTGCCGAAGAGGCCCTCAGAGGTAGGTCTGGCAGAGAAAGAGGAGGGGGACAGTCTGTGCAGAGCAGAGCAGTGCATCTCGCTGGGCTCAGCTTTAAAGGGAAAGTCGTTGTTGAGGTTCTGTGGAGGTATACGTTCTAGTAAAGCACCCTGCCCACCAGAAGCTGGAGTTAAACCACTCATAGTGGCACCAGCAGCATGGTAGCCGACAGCTACGCCGTTATGCTTAAACTGAAGGTTCGATACGCTGTGGTGGCTGGAGGGGAGGACCTCCCGCTGTGAAGCGATCCCCGCCCCCGGAGAAGAGCAGCTGCTGACGCTGTGGCTGTAAGCAACGGCTTGATTTCTCTCCGGTGTGGCTCTGCCAACACTGGTGGGTCTTGGTGGTCCATAAGTGCTGTAGAAGCCTTGAGGCTCTTTTTGGGGAAAGCAAACGGCATGTGTTTTCATTGTAATTTTCTTATGAAAGCAAAAACGTTGGGATAATTAGATGTGCTGTACTACCTTTATCGGGGTTCTCAGATTTGACTTTCCCAGGAGTGAGAGACGACATGCCGAGCTTCTTCTCCATCTTCTCTGCCTGCGCCTTCAGACGAGCTTCCTGTCTAATCTTATGAGCAGATTTCACGGGCTCAGCCAGCAGGCGCACCTGAAAACAAATGGACCCATTAAATACATAAAAACCACAACATTTAAACATAAATTTTCACAGTCAATTAAAAAATTTGCCCCTGAATCTTAGTTGGATTTATTATGAGTTGGGAAAATTAACTGGAACGACAAGCCAGTCAGACTTCTCATTCTGGAAGACAGAAGTTTTCAAAAGTCTTGCATCAACAATACTAAGCTAGAGTGTAAACATGTAAGAGTGTGTCTGAAGCCAATGTTGCATATAGCGCCTTCAACTCTAAATTAAATGAATTAAAAGTGATGCTTACATGTGAAATGTGCAGCGTAAAACAATTTTAATTTGCAAGAAGGAAAAACCATGTATCATTTCCCTACTATACCACAATTATCTGCAACTTTATGCTGTTCTGTTACATGGACTCCTAAAAAAATATACAACATTTGCATGGGATAAAAAATGCAACACCATATAAAAATATTTAAGGGGTTAAAGTACGATTGGAACCAAACATGAACCGTTGACCGTTCTGCTTCTACGCACCACAAATCTGGATCAAGTTTCCAGAAAACTGCAAAAGAGCTGAAACACTAAATTCCTGCTAAAAACCCACCTGTTTAGAATTGTTTTTGAACAATATTAAATAAAACATTGACCAATATATTTGATGTGTACTGATGAATTTGATAATGGTAGTCATCAAAATGTAACATGTTACTAGTCTCCTCAATTGTTGACTGTATGGCGGCTATTATGACTTTGTATATTTGTGTTTTTATGATGTAAAGCACTTTGAACTGCCTTGTTGCTGAAATATGCTATACAAATGAACTTTTTCTCCCCCTTAACGTTTGAGCAGAGCTTCACTGACCACTTACCTCTCTGGGAAAGGAGGAGAGAACATGCAAAGCTCCACTCCGGATCTTGGCCCACTGGCCTTCAACCTGACCAAACTCGTCTTTGTCAGAGATCTTGTACAGTGGGAGCACATGAAGCTGTTCATCCTCAGGTATATTCCGCACCGCACGGTTATCTTCCTTTGTTAAAGTGCAAACCTGAAAAAGCACACCAAGCAGAGGTCAAGAGGTTCATTCCTTTCTGGAAAATATGACGCTAGTTGTCTTCTTCTAAGGCGTGAAATGATTGGTGTCAACTTGCATTACAGGACACCAGCTACTGTAAAAACGCGAGCCCTTTATTTTTTCTTGTAATTTTTATAAAAAATACAGACCAGTGACACAATGAAAATTGGTTGTGATCCACCTATAAAAAAGTACATTCATGTTTTTTGAATGCCTCAAACAAGATTCAACTCTAGATCCATTTGCGAATCAGAGGCAATATTTACAGACATTCCCTTTCCGATATGGTTGAGATTTGAGAAGAAGAATTAGCAAATATTTCAGTCTCCACGTGTCCAAAGCTGATGGAGACATTAGCCAAAAAAAAAAAAGACTTGCTATCCAAAGCTGCTTCTAGGAAGTAGTGATTCAGGGGGACTTGAAAAAAAAATCCATGCCTCCTTTTTCAGATTTTTATTTGTTGAGAAAAACTGGAACCATGAGTCATTCCCCTTCCGCTTTACAGATACACAGTAGTTTACGTAGATCTATTACAAAAAATTACCAACAAAACACAATAAAGTTGGTGGTTTGAATTAGTTAAAAATTGCAAAAGTCCAAGAGACGTTAATACTTTTGTAAAGCACAGCCGGCATTGCCTAAGAGTAACCAGCCTGGCAGCAGTTCTGACTGAGTGCTTACCACGGTGCTGCCGTTGTTCATGTTGCTGGTGTCTTTGTGAGCGTGAGCGCAGAAATCTACGCAAGCTGTGACCCCTGAAAAAGGACGACCCTCCATCCTGCCCAGCCGGCAAGCGTCCCCTGCAGCCTCACACTCCACCTGTGAAAGGCAGGAGGAAAATAAGACATTCGAAAAGAGCTATCAGAAAGAAAAAAAACTTGGGCAAATGACAAGGTTGCATGTTAACATTCCCTACTCTACTGATTATGGTTCAGAAGACATTAAATGAATAGATAAAAGTAACAGAGTCAGCAAAAGTTTCAAAACAACTCCAATTGTAGCTATTATTCTGCAGTTTGAATGTTTCATACCTGGTTCTGGAATGCCACAGGAGCCAGTTTTTTGTAGAGTGGAGCAAGATCAGTGGCCAAACTCTGAAGGTTGCTCTCAATCTTCGCCTCCTAAAAAATAACAAATTTAGGATTTGTTTCTTTGGTTGCTGAAAAATGACTTTTGTTTGATGCTTTCTTTTTATGTCTTCTAACATAATACTCAACACTGGCCACTAGGGGGCAAAATGTTGGAAGACATTTCTGTACTTTTATAGCAAATTAAACAGTGAAGTACATTTTATAATATTGCAAAACAAATCAAACATACACCGATGACACAGACAACACATTATGACATCAAATAGGGGAGTGACGGTTCCTAGCAGCATTTTAGGAGTTATAATCGACTGAAAAACTGATGAAAACATCCTTTAACCTCCTCCCGGAGGTCACCAAGCAGACGAAACTTGCGGGGCACTTTGCTGCGGGCAAACTTGCAGCCATTGTAGTACATGCTCCAGGAACAACCAAAGGAGAACGAGGCTCCGCAGGTGTCCGGGTTCAAACCCTGGCATGCACATGTGCGACTGCGGGGACAGAAAGGCTTGATCAGAGACGGAACAGAAACGGTCGGGATGAAGCAGCTGAACAGAAAAACAGTTTTCTTTTTTTTTCTTTATAAAAAACATGCTTTAAACCTGCATGTTCACGCCTAACTTTGAACTAGAAGCATTTTCTTTATAAAAAAAAAGAAAAAGCAACACACTCTTCGTTGAGGGCGCAACGGCGACTGGTGGGGGATCCGTATTCAAAGAGGGTCTCTGTGAGGTCTTGGTAAAGGTGGTCCGCCACCGTTCGAGGGATTCCCTCCCACGCCAGGATGAGGATCACCAACACAGCCGTGTCGCAGTAGTGGCCCGGTCTTTGTCGGACCAAGCACAGCAACTTCTCCTCTTCGCTCCCACGTCGGATCACCTGGTGGGTGGATCGGGATGTGACAAGTCAGATGGCGAGCAAAGACCGAACATACGCACACAAAATCATGGTTCAGAAAGAAGAAGCCGTTTCCTTAAACACACAACTGGCTTCAACATGTAATCAAGGTGAGAAAATGATGGGATTATGAGCACTACAGCAATCACACACCCATTTAGCTATGGGACACCCCTGGGAGCTCTTGCCCTCTTTCCCAGTGTAAACAACAACTTCCACCCTCACTGCGTTTCCTTTGGCACCATACCTGTGAGCAGAAAAACAAACAAGTTATCCTCTGCATGTAGCGCAATAACAGTATAATCCTGTAATCCATATCCAGATGTCACTAATTCTATTTAAATATATTTTTTCATGAACATAATTTCTAGAGTTTTTCTTTTTCCCCAATTCTAGATATTTCTGACAAAATAAGATTTATTTAAAGTCTTTCTATCCAGAGGCTCCACGATGCTAAAGTTGACTTCTAATTCGGAAGTGTAGTAAATGAATATTTCACAGTTTTCTTGGTATCTGGAACAACTGAGATCAGCTCTGTCTTTATTTCTGTTAATCAATAACATTTGAAATCAGATGTAAATTATTCAATACTAATTCCAGATTTTTGAAGTAAAGTTGCTGGTCGCTTATTTGTAAGAGTCTGTAAAGAATATCTGTTTCAAACTCTTTTTTTTGGCATTGAAAATAAAACACAGTTTATGAACCACATATTTCTGTCTAAACACCTAGTAAACAACTTGCAACTAATATTTTAAGCAATTTAGAGGCCAAGAAAGGCAGTGACATGGGCCTATTTTTTATTTTTGAATGAATATTAAGTGGACAAGTTTTCAAAATGCTGCTGCTGTGTTACTGGTCTGACGTGGCAAATCAAAGAAAACAAATACAACTTTATAATTGCAAAAAACACTATTTTTAAGAAGGTTCAATGTTCATCTTTTTGAAAATAGGATATGGAATAATATGCAATATGCTTTGACTGAAGTCAGTACCTTAAACATAATTATCATTTCCATTATTATGATCATTAGTAGCAGTAATATTGGTAACACAATATTCCAATATTAACAGAATTAAAATCTGTCCTTTATTAGTCAGAAAGTTAGTCAGCAGACTGAACCCACAATCCATGCTTGTCATTTTAGTACTAACAGTAACCTCACTTGGCATAGTGCAAATAAGCAACTACTTGTAGAGAAGTAGGAAGGAAAATCATAAAGCAAGACAGAAATCCTTTTTGTGCAGTTAAAAAAAATCCAAAACCCAGCAATATTTAACACTCTAAGGAGGTAAATATATCCCTGATGATAATCTGAGTCTTTAATACCAGAGATGATTGATTTGGTTTCAATGGTGATTTCATTTTAAAACAGTATAACCAACTAAGAAATGTAATTACGGTTATATTAAAACCAGTAATCTTCTCATTCCTAGCATCTTGCTTTGCATAGTTTCCACTTTGTGCCACAGTAGCTCTTGTCTGGGGGTCAGACCACATTAACCACACTTCATTAAACTGATACTTGTTACATTACTTTATACATCCTCTCCCTGCATCCTGACTATCAGCTACTATAAATTCTCTCAACCTACTAATTATTTATTATTGTTCCAGTAAGAATGTATCTTGGACAGTGATGGAGCCAGGGGCCTTTGAAACTAGCTGTCACCTAAGCTTATGGCCCCCCTGGTCTCAGCTTTACGGTTTCCTGTTTCAGCACGCTGTGTGTTTCTGTGTTTTTGTGCGCATGTGTTGTAGCGTGACACTTGGGCAAGTGTTAAAATACCTTAACCAAACTTCCTTCTTACTACTCAGAGTAGTTGTAACATAGCTGTTTACTTCTTGTGACCGGAAGGTTCTCAAAGTGTGTTTCGTCAAAGCAATTCAATGTACCTGTTTTCCATCATTTCCCTTACGGCGGCAACATTGGGTCCTGCCCCAAGGTGAGTGTAGTAAGGGCCTTCCTCCTTTTCAATAACTTGGTCTGTGAAAAAACAGACACCTTATGGCTAAAGACACAAATTAAGTTCTGCAAAGCATTCAAAAGTGTTCATGTGGATCCAAACATGGCAGAGAAACACAGTATTAATATGGACAAAGTGTAAATTGCTAAATTATTCATGTCTCTTGAACTACAGTAATATTGTTTATAAAAGTGCAATCACAAAACAACTGATTGCAAGAAATATTTAGTAGGACACTCTGCTTGCCAAATATATTTGGCCTGTTGATTGGTCTTTAAATGCTTTGGTTTTCCACGTCAAATGGACATTTTTAGTGGCTGAAATGCTTAACCTCACAGAGAATAGTGAGCAAATTAGAAAGACTGAAAAAGAAAGAGATGAGTCAGGAAATTGTTGATACAGATATTGTCGCCACCTTGAGCATTTATGTTCTCTTATATTCTTAAACTTGTCTTATGTGATATACAGACATTAAGACCAACGTGAATTTGTCATACTTCTTTTTCCACAACTTTACTCTTCCTTTAATGAATGTCATTATGTTGTGAATGATTCAAAGCAGAGCTAACTCACCCACACACTGACAGGAAGGAAGATCTGCCAGTTTTTTGGAAGGGGTACTGAGCAGGTTCTTGATGGGGGTATCCAGGAAACCCATCGGAGACTCTAGAAAGCTGTTGACACCGTTCCTGGTTGGAGTGGACTCTGCAGGGTGATCCCCGTCAGTCGCTGTGGACAGGACAGTGACGGACCCGGACGTCTCTAGCTTATAGTAGTTCTGTTGGCTTGGAGGAGGGGAGTCAGGAGACCCTGAGAAGCCGTTGCTCAGAACACGGAACCCATTGACGTTGCTAATACAAGCTGGTTTTGCAGGGCTGGTGTTAGGATGAGTGCCGTGCTGCAGCTCGCCAACAGGCGGCGCTACCTGAGATAACATGTGGCTCTCTGCTGGTCCCGCAACGAAACCATTGCATTGATTGTGTGGGAGAGGCAGACCATTAGGAAGCGAACACTGGTGGTTTTCTAAAGCACCAGTGTGATTCGTGGTGAATAGATTGTTGGGGTTCTGAGACAGACTTGTATTGTGAATGTTACTTTGATGGATCAGTTGCCTCCTTCCTTCTTGAGCCTCAGCCAAGTATTTCTTCAAATCAATTTGAGCCAACGGCAAAAAGAAATTGTTCTTGGGCTGATGACTCAATTTCCCGTGTGGGAGACCGTTCTGGCCTCGTCTCCTGTGAGACGTCCCCCCACCCTGTCCGGTCCTACGACTCGCTCCCTCCTGTAATCCATCGCTTTTCCTCTTCCTGGGCTTGGACGGCGTAGTTTTGGTCTTTTTTAAGGGAGGCTTTTTCTGACAGGGGCTTTGCTGGGATTTGTAGTTGTACTTTATAGCTGAAACAGGTGTTCCCTTAGGGGGGCCGTTGCCGGACTGCTGATTGTGCCGCGCCTGGATGATGAAGGCCAGATCCGCCAGCTGAGCTGCCACTTCTTCCTCGTCCCTGTTCCTCCTAATTTGAATGACGCACCTTTCCCTGTCCTCCACTAACCGCTCATGACCCCTGCTGGAGTCCTTATAGCTACACTGTGAATGGATGACATTAGGAGCCTGACCCTGCTCTGTCCCCCTGCAGTTTGAGCGCATTTCTGCGACAGAAGGCTTTGTGTCGGAGCTAAGCCTTCTGGAGCACTGAATGACATTCCCCTGCCTGGCCACAGGAGGGCGTATCACTGAAGTCTGGTGTAGCGGTGAGCTGATGACCGAGACTTTGTTGTAGAGGATGGCTGACGCACGTTTAGCTGCTTGCTGTGCAGGATTTGTGTCGAAACCTGGGGAACTGGAGGAAATGGGGTGTTCACCATTACTTTCAGCTTTAATGGGACCTGAGGGGATTTGTGGAATTACCGCCAGTTGAGTCAAGGCCTCGATAGCAATAGCCTGATCGAAACTAAGGTTTCTCCTCTCCGCCAAGGACTGCACACTGGGTAACAGGACACTTTGAGGAGGTTCACTTTTGATGGGTTGGGGAGTCCTTTTAGCAGGAGTGCTTTTCTTCAACTCATCTTTTTCTGTTTTGACAAAGTGCAAATCTGGCGGTTCTGTCTTAATGGAGCACAGAATGGAAGAACGTGAACTGAGAAGTTTCTCCTCTAGTCCCTTCCTCTCTGTGACGGACAGGCAGACAACTGCTGCCAACATCGACAGAGGATCTTCACACGCATCGTCGTCTTGCCTAGTCATCTGTGTGGTAGTCTGCTCAGTGATCCACAGCCACGGCTCTTCCAGTTTGATCTTCTTTAGTGGAAGTGACACATCATCTGGAGATGCCTTTGGCCCGTTTTCTGAGCTGTCTTTTGGGATTGTGGCAATAATAGTCCTTTGAAGCTCAGATGCCATTGAAGTCCTTTTACATGCTGATTTCAGATCAGACCTGTTGGTCATATTAGCACCTTTAGGCTTTGTAAGACTCCCATCAGAACCATTCTGATGAGTCACAGAAGAGCGTATGTGGCGGTGAAGTGCAGAATTTGTCAAATCCATCTCTGACTCTCTTTTAATAAGTGCTGGCTGTCCACTATGGTTGGTGAAGGACGGGACAATGACAGGAGATTGAGTGTGAGGTATGTGGCCATCCTCCTCTTCGTCCTCCTCCGCTGCCATGTAGGTATCATCCATCTGTTCCTTGCCTTTGCCATTTACTGAGCCGATTTCAGGAGCCACCTGAGAAGCAGGAGAAGCATGAAGAAGAAAGCTGACTCAACAATCTCTGGCAGAATACAGTAATTTAGCATGAGTAAAAATACAGTGTGAATTTCAAAGCATCAAATCTTATTCCTGTGCTAGATTGGCTCAGTCATATCCAGACTTAGAGCCAACTGAAAATCTTTACATAGACTTGAAAACTGATGTTCTTTAAATTCCATAAAATCTCTTGCTTGAGCTCAAACTATTTTGTAAAGAAAAATAGGCCAAAACGTCAGTTTCTAGATACAGATACATTTCAAGTTTTGAAATGAATGAACACTTTTGCAAAGCTGGATATTTAAAAGCCTTTGTCCACAGCTGAGGTGAAGATTCAGGTATCCTGCAGAGTGCAGAGAGAGGTACTGACCCAGAGGTAGCCAAGAGTTACCAAGTAAACATTTCAAAATCGCCCGCACTTCATGACATCGCTGCTATCTGAGGTTCACTGAGTTCATGTGTGCAGCATGCATGTACATGTTGTGTTTGACGCTTTACACTGAGGTATTTCCTTGAGCATGTCATAAAAATGTGCAAATTTACACGGCCATTCACACAGACTATGTCACCCCATGTGCATACAGTCACGTGACTGGTGGAGTGCAGCTTTTCACATCATTCAAGACTATTGACGACAAAAAGTGTAACAATACTCCAAAGGTCCAAAGTACCAATGCACATTGATTGCCCACCAAAAGCCTAGGCAAACACACACTCACCGTAATCTGTGACTACATGCAAACAATCATTTGCCCATCTTATAGTGTCTGTGGAGGTTTTGTGTTGTTCTAGATGTCATCTTAGGAAAAAGCAGACATATTTTTATTATAAAAATGTGGACTAAATATTGTTGAGAGTTTTGTACAAATATAAACATATTCTGGCTTCTCATCCTCTTGACTCAGCCCTGAAAATGTGACATGGCTTGAAACAACATAGGCCTTTATATAAGACTCAGATCTGCATCCTTCAGCAAGGGAAGTATGACTAAACATGCAGCAGGAAACAAAAGTTTTTGAAAAGCACCAATAATGTGCTAAAGCTAAGCTGCAGATAGAATTTATAACTGGAGGTTACAGTGCAATATCATAACCTGCGTTGTACAGTTTTGTAAGCCACATGTTCACGCTAATGAACTAGCTGGACAGCAGGGGTGCGCGAGTTATGTTCTTCATCACTTTTTTACCTAGCATAAACTCTTATTAACCTCCACGGTCACTGATTTAGAACTGTTTGGAGAGGGAGATATGCACACCAGCCTTACAACCTCTCAATACAAACCAGACGCCTTTGAACTAACAGAACAAATAGGAAACACATGCGCTGACCACATAATTATGTTTTTTATCAACATTTTTCCATCTGGGTCAAGTTGACTCTGATGCTCTATTTCAACAGTGGGGCGCTTTTACTGTATTGCAGCAAATCCAAAAAGAAGTCAAAGAGATTTTAAGCTATATATCAACACTATCATCTGAACAGAAAGCTGGCCTGCTGTAAGCAACTCAGAAATGTCCTGTTTGTGATGTACACAGTGTGTTTTGTTTTATGGAGGCATGTGGTGTACAAAGAATTGAGCCTTGTGATGTCCTACATGTGATCACTTCAGGGTCGCCATGCGTTCAGATGAATATTCACTGTAAAAACTTACGTTCACTCTCCAAGGGCTTGAAAGCAATATTAATGTTAGACATTTAAAGATGAATTTGAATTGGTGGAGTTCACTTATTAAACCACATGCTGTCCTGAGGCGAAGAGACCTTCAGGCATAGAGCCCAAACTTTCATTAGAATCGAGGTTAGGGCTTTGGAAGCCCGTTCCAGAAGTTGATCTGGTCTTTTTAAAACATGCTTGGATCCATGTTTCAGAGTATTTTTTTTCTTCTTGGAACACCAGCGTCTGTGTAAGTTTTAACAACATGACCCAAACGTCCCCCTCGGATGTCAAGAAATGGTTTGGATGATGAGAAACCACTAAGGATCCAATCTATCATAAACTGGAAACTGCTTGAACACCGTTGTTGCCATCTACAATGTTACGACGGTTGCTGACCAAAAGATTTTTCACTCTGCTCCAAAACGGACACATTTAAGTGCAGATGAAGTTTCGGTGTTGTCTGTGTTTTACAACAAGTCGTATATAAACAGACCAAGAAATACAATTGTGGCTATGTGTAACCTTAATTGGTCTGTAACACATTGAAATGCACAGTACGTTCTGACACCTCTCTTTCAGAAAACAGCATTAACCTTTATTGCAGTTTTAGCTGTAGCAGCTTGTCTGGCAGAGCGGGCCAGCTTTCACGCCCCCAGTGCATCAGTGAGTCTTGGCTGCCAATTCATCACAATTCCTTCCCTGGAAAACATTCAGACAGATACTGGCCATGATTGACTGGGAAAACACCCAACAAGAGCTGCAGATTTAGAGATGCTCTGACCCAATCGTTTGCTCCATCACATTTTGGCCCCTGCCAAACTCACCCAACTCCTTATGTTTTGGCCATTTGTTATTGTTTTTAACATCAACTCTAAAGGCAGATGTTTCTTGTTGTCTCATATGGACATATAATTATCTCCTCATGATGAAGGATCATTGGGAATGTTTACTTTACCTGTCAGTGGTTATGATGTTATTGCCTGATCACTGTATGTTTTCCATTACTGTGTTTATCTCCACTAAATGTGTCTCTATATTAAAAGTGGACAATCAGAATTGCTTAGGTTTTATTGGTTATGATTATAATAAAGAGCTGATGAGTTGATAGAACAAAGCACAACACTAATATTTGAAGTCAAGAAAGAGTATCTACACCTATATCAGTAAGACTGTCACAATAAACAATAAATCAGTGAGTTTGATCATTTCATTCCAATAATTTACATTTTCTACCTCATAATCAATTTCATTTATGATTTTAGTTGTGTATGGTTTTTATTTCCATGTTCATGTCATTTTAGTTATTTATTTACTTTTTTTTAATATTTAAAATATTTTCCAGTGCCAGTGTTATGGCTTACTTACACAATTAAAGTAGATTTATTTTTGAGAGGGTGAAGTTGTATTATTATGACATTATCATTCCATTACTAGAAAATGCTTTCAAAACATTATTTTTATCACAACAATTTCTGGGACAATTTATTGGCCAGCAAAATTGCTGTAATGACAGGCCTATGTTTCTGTTATCTGTAAGACAAAATTGTCTTGCAGATAACATTTATTCCTATTGAACTATTCCTAAATCTGAAGACAGTTTGATGCTTTGAGGATGGCCATGAACGTGCAGAAAAAAGGCACACAACAAGAAAAGAAGGAGGAAGAGCTAGGGTCGGGTGTCACAACTTGCTGTTTTCAATGACAAAGCAGCGCTGGCTTTCTTCCAGCACTGCAGCAGCCTCACACGTGTCATAATGATTGCACATGCAACAATTCACATATCGGACTTTTTATAATCTTAAAATGACATCAAAGCAGAGCTGCTGCTTTTCATTATGTTATATTAAGCTTTATGATTATAGAGAGCCAAATGGAGGATGTAAATGAGGAGTCATGTGTTCTCATTTAGCCACTGAGTCTCTGGAGGGAGAGTTGGATCTGTGATGTGTTAGAACTGTGTTTCTGTGCTGAGCTGCTTCAGGGTGTCTGAAGTAACTCTTACTGTGAAGTATTACTCTGAGAAGCAAACACATTCTTATTCTTATTAGTCTAAGCGCTGAGCCAGACATACAGTAATTTCAGTGGGCTAACATCAGAGGTGTCCTGATTTGTAAATGGCAAATATTATTGTATTACAGGTTCATTAAATCATAAATATTAAAAGTATGAAATATAAATCAATCATAATCAGCTGTTGCATTGTTTTCCACAGTAATACATAATTTTGATCCCAAAAAAAGCTTGTATAGCCTCCTTTAGTAGAAGCAGGATATGAGGACCATATATCAATGATGACACACAGATGTAAAAAGGACATGGAATTTTTTCTAGGATTATTTTGTAAAATTTCTAAACGCAGTTCAGAACGCTGCTGTGTAGCTCAAGGAGTGGTGGCTTCTAATATGTTTGGCCATATGGGCAGTTGCCCAGGGTGGCATTATAAAGGGCGATATCAATCACCACGTATAACTAATCTATCATGCAAACATCTTTTATGAGGAGTATGCACCCATATACACCTCTTTGCTTTGAACATGGAGATTAATTTACATTATCTCTGAGCGAGTGTACTGCATTTATTACCAACCTAGAATCTCAAATAATTTCTCCTAATGTAATTGGTTATGGAGTGATGTTAGGAAAGCCTCAACCAGAGCAATGTAATGCTTTCTTTTACAGTAGATTTTACTGTATATCTGTCCGCTGTTAGCACAATACTTCTTAAACAGTTGTAAACAATCCACTCACATATTTAGCAACAATTATTAGCTTCAGCTGGAACAAGTTTACTTTAGATGGACAGAGAAAGTGTGAGCAGCATGAAAAGCGGCACCTTGCAATGAGCTTTCAAGTTTCGTTAATGTAAAGTACGCTATTCTGGTGGCAGTTGTTGGGGGCAACGTGACCATGCATGTATTTTCATGTCAAAGTAACAATGCTGTCCAGAACCGAGTAGAGTTTTAAAATTTTGAATTACAATTTTGGTTACAGGGAGTCATTTGATACTAGTGTTTTACAGGCGGACTGGTCTCTTCATAAAGCAATTTTTTTAATCCCTGTGTGGGTTCTCATATTATAGGTCTCCAATCTCTTTCAGACAAAATTTCTCCTGATGTGAATAGATCACCACATAAATCTTCACTGTGAACTTAAATACGAGCTGGAGAGTCTGCAGTTACTACTTCTGTTTCTGACGGCTATTGTCTTATGCATTGATATAAAATTGTGGTGTTACAAATAAATCAGCTGTATTCTCAACTGTCTCGTGTTTGCTTTTGAAAATATTTCTCAGTGGAAATGAATGCAACTACATGAGCTGCGAGCCAAAAACACAACTGAATACAAAAAGTTGTAAAAATGTTAGTATGCTCCTTTTAAGGGAATGACTAACGCAGGCAAGAGCAGCTAAGGACGACAGGCTCGTGCACACAAATATGCATTTAGAGGCTTAACAAGCAACGAAAGCGTGACCACTTTGTGATTGCTAGCAAGCCAGCGTGTCTCAAGAGAGTCATGTGTCTTCGAGCAGGTGTGCACGAGTTTGTTTTTATTTGCAAAAGAACAGCGTAAAGACAAATTCAACCGATTTACTGGGAAAGGCAAACATCTTAAATGAAAAAACTCACATTCAGCAGTCCTTGTCTTCCTTACTTTGTTGCTGCACAGAGATCACACTGCTGGAGCTGTCACTTTACAACACTAAGAGTGAAACAATGAAAAAGCATGCTTCCTTCCTGGCTTACAGCGTAGTGTTTCATGTGCGTTTCTCTGAACACGTGAGAATTTCCTTCATTCATTCAGTAAGTGTTTCCGGTCTGGCTGAGCTGGGTGTCACGTAGTCGAATACTCCACATAACAACCCCAAAAACAGCAACAAAGAGCCTTATTCAGGTGTCTAAAAACATCAGAGGGTTAGGAGGTCTGCACTGAGGCACCTGTGAAATTATGCAGGTATGGCTGACATCAGTAACAGAAAGACATTCTCGACAAACCGCAAAGTAATAGCATTATTAGTACACCAGTCAAAGGAGTATGTCTTGCCAAGTTACAACCGTTGGCAACATAAGATTAAATTTATTGTATCTCGCTAAGTAGCTGAAAAGAGCACGTGCAAAAATACTGCTGACCACAACAATCCCAGCGAGAAAAGAGGAAGCGAGGGGTGTTCTTCAGAAATTCAAGAGCCTATAAACATTAAAAAAAAAAACTGGAAAAATTTAAAAACAGTTTGCGCTTTGATAATAAAACTTCTCCGGATAGCACAGAAAAAGTCCTGAGTGATTTAGGAGGAGTCAAAACAACAACATCAGTTTCCAAGCACAGCACTGCTGTCAGCTGATCCCTGGGTGACAAAAACAGACAACAGAGCAGCTCCTTTGCAGGCGGCTCATCTGCAGCGAGACAAAGCGCCTCAGGGTGAGAAGCCCTAGCTGCTTTTACCTCATCTGTCCTCAGCAGAGAAAGCCCCTCAGGTTTAAGGCTGGATACTCCTAAAAGGTACCGGTGGCCATCTTGCTACGGCTTCCTCCAGACTCAACAAAAACGCTGGCTACAGTTGCCGTCCGTGGGGCAAACACCCGGGAGTCATGACTAAGGTGACCG
Organism: Micropoecilia bifurca; assembly: GCA_903067075.1. Classification (NCBI taxonomy): domain Eukaryota; kingdom Metazoa; phylum Chordata; class Actinopteri; order Cyprinodontiformes; family Poeciliidae; genus Micropoecilia; species Micropoecilia bifurca. The sequence goes on along the minus strand of CAEGAF010019343.1, from coordinate 3,230 downwards.
TGAGCAGCTGTGGCAAAGTGCGGCTACGGCAGCGTGGTCGGTCTCCCCTCGCTCCACACACACACATATATAGACATGCACACATATGGGATGCCTTTTGCAGATGCAGACAGAGCATCATCAGCCAATGGGATGGGGACCTCAGAAGCTTGTAAATTATCTTCCATGCCTAGACTCTCCCTAAACAAAGGATCCCCTATGTGGGCTTTTACTCCAGCCCTACACACAGAGACGGCAGGAAAGCTGTGGAGTGGACGCTGCTGGATCTGGATCACACAAAACCATTCGCAGCTGAAATATTGACCCCTGATTTTTTTTTTATGCTTGAGTTGTTTCTTTTAGATTTGTTTCAAATCAGCTGACATCCAATATCCTGCTTTCTGCTTATTTAGAGAGGTCACATTAACAATACGGGCAATCTCAAAGGCACTTTACAAAATAAATAAATAAACAAAAGTACAAAAAAGTTAAAAAAAAATGTCCACACTTTGGAGTATAAAAACGACTAGACTATACTTTAAATTGGTGACACACTGATATGGTTTCCGATTTATTTTTATTTTTTTATTTATTTGCTTTTGCTTTTTTATTTATTTTTATTTTTTTTATTTATTTGCTTATTTAGAGAGCTCACATTAACAATACGGGCAATCTCAAAGGCACTTTACAAAATAAATAAATAAACAAAAGTACAAAAAAGTAAAAAAAAAATGTCCACACCTTGGAGTATAAAAACGACTAGACTATACCTTAAACTGGTGACACACTGATATGGTTTCCGATTTATTTTTAAGGTCATATCTGCCATTCATTTATAAGATAAAAATGGGCAGATTGATATAGCAGTGACAGTTTTGTATCTAGTATAAATTGAAATAATTTAAATATTATTTCCATTAATGCCATTATAGCACAAGTTCCAAAGTGTCATCTGGTTTTATTAAACTCAAAAAACTGGAAAAATATTTAGATTTATTTTTGTACCTGCTTTTCCAATTTCAATCTCTGGCTGAATGATTCTAATATTTTTCTGTCAAAACACACAGTCTGCCTACTAACCAAGTAAACTTTTAACTAGATGAAGAACTAGCTTCATCACTTGAGATGATATAAAACAAGCTTTTCTTTTTGCTGTTTATGAAAAATGTCAACTAAATTAATCCATCGCTACATTAGGTTTGTCCTCGAGACATGAGGTAGTGGAAAACAATCTAAGGAAGTCGCTTTAAATATTGTTTTGCCAATTTAAATCTTCTTTTAACATTTGCTGTTGAGTTAAAGTTCACATCTTTAAATAGTTTACTATCCAGAAGAATCAATAAAAATGTTGCAGGGGTAAAATTGGTGAAAAGATACTCCAGCTGAAAGTTTTAGCTGTAAAACTTGACAAATGCTATTTAAAAATACACTCTGTAGAATAAATCTTTTCCTCACTAGACAAAATGTTATTCTACAGAGCATGAATCTTTTTCTCCGGACTTATTCTTTACAGAAAAAGCCAGCATTACGACAGATTGTCTCCGTCGTTTTATACACTCATTGGATTTGTTTTAGTGTGGGATCTGTAATGAGGAAGCACTTCAGTCTGTTTTATCGGCTTGAAGCCAGTTTTACTTTCACTTGCTACTTTTAAGCGATTCCATAAAGTAAAATGTGCACAGGATGCTTCTCGCAAACATAAACAAAATCCCCCCTTTGTCTTTGTGATTGCCCTAAAGAATTCTGAGTAGAAGCTGCAGTTAAAGAAAAAACACAGCTACAATAGGGTGAACCAATCCCTCCTTTTCAACACAGCGATGAGGCCAAGAAGTCAGGGTTACGCCAGGACAAAGGAGCCTGAAGTGCAGTCAGAGCCAGAGCTCATCATTAACACTCCAGCAGTTAGACTCAGCCATGTGCTACACTGTGGAGCAAGAGATAGTGCTAGCTGAGCAGTAAAAGCTTTATGGCATTTGCAATAAACACAGCGGATCATTTAATAATAACCAGATCAAAATGATGCGGTTTGGATAAAATATGGTTTTTGCACATTTTACTTATAACTGTTTATTTATTTCTGTTTTCTAACATTAGCAACATAGATTTGAACAAGTAATGTCTGATAAAGTGAGCATACTGCACTCCCTCTTGGACTGTTTTTGTCTTGGTCCTCAGTTCGTCGGTTACACTTCAACTTATCAGACTCAACCTCCTGTACGGCATGGCTGCACACGTGTGGTTTCGTAGCAAACATTTTTTGAAACCTGATGCCTGTGAATACCATGGCAGCAGGATGACATACAGGCAGCACAACTAGGTGAAATATGACATAGATCCCCGGGTGCTCAGCCACACTGACCCAAACGTAAAAACAAGCTCATCTGTAGGATAAACAGTTTTAAGCGCACACACATCCTGGAAAACACTTTTTCAACACAAAATAATTTTTTCTCTGTAATGTCAGTGACAGAAATATACAGTAAAACAACAATTTTACAACATTCCTTAATTGGAAGACTGATGATTCATGAAAAAAAGATTCAGAATTTACAATACTACCAACACCAGAAGATCTTGAACTCACATCAAAACCATCCTAAAGTATGAAACTCTGCTAAACACTGTAAGGCATGCATTGCATTCATTCTATATATGCATTAGTATCACAGAAACACGCAAGACGATTCAGTGTTTAAGCTGAAGTCACGACACAAAGAAACAAGTAGCCAAAATCATAAAGAAGATTACTACCTGTTTTTCTGTTAGTTAGAAATCTTAATGTCCCAATCAGAAACACATACTGCACGTTACTGCTCTATCCAGGGTTAATAATTACAGCAGTTACAACTAAACTCTGCTTTGACAGGTAGCCCAACAGGTTTGACACTGCGGGCAAGTTGCACCAAACCAAATGACAACCCAAGCTTGACTAAAATAAAACCCTACCAACTGTTCCCAAGTCACTATCAGTCAACGTGTGTTTCTCAGACTTTTACACAATAACATCCGTACATTAAGTCATATTTTCCTTCAGGCTTCAGGGCTCATTTCAGGATAGATCTGTGAATCATTCAAGGGTTTAAACAGTCACCTAAGCTTTAAAAGCTGAACCAGTGTTGCGTCAGTCCATAACAGTACACCTTTAAGTTAAAGCACACCTTTATGACAGTCGTTCTTTCAAACAAAATACAATATATATATATATATATATATATATATATATATATATATATATATATATATATATATCT